>OMLF01010899.1:0-24520 GCA_900302615.1 Holocentrus rufus
ACACCCAAACCTCCGCCCACACCATCCCCACCTCCAGCCATGACTGTGTTTGCTAGAGGCCACATATTAATACACAATCCAAGAAATATGCATAGAACTCAAAATACATTGCATACACACATTTGTAATAAACAAGTATACAAATATAATAATTTTCAAAAGCTTCTGCTTTTACCCCAATGCCCCTCTTTTAGTTTTATATTACAATAAATAATGTTATCTGTGCAGCACATTTCTTTACAGTGTGTAAATTCTGCCCTCTAGTGACTCATATAAGAACTACCAGACACAGTCTTCACTTCAGATATGTTTTATATTGGCATGGATATTGATTAAAGAAAATGCAGCCATATGTAATGTTTATGTGTGTCTAACCACTCCTGAGATCTAATTAGCAAGAAAATTAGCAAAAAGAGCTGGTTAAAATGAAAGCACGTTACTGCAGCCCTTGCTTGGGAAAATGTGCAAAAAATGGCTTGATATCAGGAGTGGTGCAGACTGAGTTGGTTTGTTTGAGTGCTGTGATGTGGATGTGTTGTGCTGTGCTGTTTTTCAGTGAATGTCAGTGTTTTGTCACAGCTTGTCCAGCATTCATGCAAGACTATAGTAAACCTTCCCCTTTCCTTGTACCTGTTTGCTTCTTCCTGTGTTTCAATGATGATGTGTCTCATGTGATGCAAACACAGCTATTCTAATCTCTGCATAATTTGAGAACTGCACCATATTTCAGTCTGAAAATATTCAGTATGCATCACAGGGACACACATCTGTTTGAAAATGCCTTCCTCCATTACACTCATATCAGCCCTGTGTTAGCTGTCTGTCTGTGGTCCTGCTTGTCCACCTTCACACCTTTGAACATCGTCTCTCCTGCTCTCCTCCTGCAGGCATGCCAGTGGACGTGCACTCAGCGGCTTTCCGGCTCTGGCAGATTCAGAATGGCTCCAGTTTCCATGGCTGTATTCAGAACCTGTACATCAACAATGAGCTCCAGGACTTCACCAAGACCCAGATGAAGCCCGGCGTGGTGCCGGGCTGTGAGCCCTGCAGGAAGATCTACTGTTTGCATGGCATCTGCCAGCCTGATGGGGCCCAGGGACCAGTGTGCCACTGCCAGCCAGGCTGGAGCGGGCCCCACTGTGACCAGCCTGCTATTAACCCTTGCCAGGGCAGCAAGTACGATCTCATGCTATGGAATCCAATATACCTTTTACCTTTTTTTAATATACTGTACATGCACTGTACATATACTGTACTGAGAGAGAGTTATATTGTTTCTGCACATATATACAGACATTCATAGACATTTGACATAGACTAACTGAGCCATGTGTCTTGGCAGGTGCGTCCATGGAAAGTGCATCCCGCTGGACAATCAGTCATACCGCTGCGAGTGTGTGGAGGGTTACCGTGGTGCCCTGTGTAACCAGCAGGGGGAGCTGTTCAACCCCTGCCGCCGGTTGGCCTGCAAACATGGCCGCTGCCAGATCTCCGACACAGGAGACGCCTACTGTCACTGTGAGAGTGGCTACACTGGAGAACTCTGTGACACAGGTTGGTTTGCTGTAGCTTCATCCGTTTTTAATCTCAAAAGCCTTTTTTCACATTATGCTTAGTCCTTGGCATAGCCCTGGCCTTAAAATAGCCCAGGCTTAAGCTAGCCTAGGGTTAAGAAATGCCACCGTAAGCTGTGGGCTTTGTTCTTATGGATTGGTTTCACTAATTTTCTTTCCGTCATTTATCTAGAATCCATTTACTACATGTGATCATATTAATGTCTGCTTTTGTCGTCCCCATTGTGCAGAGTCTGAGTGCCGGGGGGAGCCAGTGCGAGACTTCTACCAAGTACAGCGAGGCTATGCCATCTGCCAGACAACACGCATGGTCTCCTGGGTGGAGTGCACCGGGGCTTGCGACACGGGGGCCTGCTGCGCCAGCCAGCGAATGAAACGCCGGAAATACACCTTTGAATGCAGCGACGGAACATCCTTCAGCGAGGAAGTGGAAAAGACCATCAAGTGTGGCTGCGTGGGCTGCATGTAGCACCATTCACACACACTTGCCGCCGCTGCCGCCAAGCAGAAGATAGACAGGAAGGAAGGAAAAGAGAGGACTGGAGGAAAGCGAGGGAGGGAGAGAGAGGAAAAGAGAGAGATTATAAAGAAATATATATAAAACCTCTATCTATATATTATGGACAACAATGTTTGTAAAATAGGACATTTCCTCCCCTTCCAAGGGTGTGTGACCTACAGTAACACAGAGAAACCAACAACATGAACAACAATATAGAGAAGTGACAACAACAGCAACAAAACCAATGTATCTGCAACATTGTTCCAAGGAGTCCAGAGATTTCAAAGGTGTTGTATTCAGAGTGAGGCATCCCTCCAACCCCAATTACCCAGTGTGAATTCCCCATCCATCTGTGAGGCCTCTGACAGCCTAGCCACCATCTACCATCTTTACTCCCTGAAGGCAGTGAGGACAGTGGGGTCCGGCCTGGCGAGGAATGGCAGGAGGACACATTGATAGAGAGGGGGAGAAAGGCAAAGAGAGAGAGAGAGAGAGAGAGAGAGAGAGAAAGAGAGAGAGGGATAAGAGGAGAGCTGGACCGTTTGACTTGGCAAAGCTATCTTGAGTTGAGCTTGGCTGGGCGTAGCTGGACTGGGCTGTATCTGGCTTGGGGCTGAGTTAAATTTGTTGTTGGTTTGGTGTAGTAATTTCTCTGCCGGGATACAGTCATCTATCCACACATGCACATGTAGAACTGAACAGAGGAAGGTAGGGTTAGAGTGGCACATAATCCAGCGCGGATGTAATGGCTTCAAGGCCAGGTGGTCTGGTGTCACAGTTGTGTGCTGTGAGTTACCTTACATAGACACTCCATACGTATAGAGACTGCACTGACTAGCAGCACTGAGAACTACAGTCATACACCCCTCCAAAGTACATTATTACACATGCATGGCATACATAGATACATACACACATACAGCCACACACAAACAGTCTTACACTTGTCACAGTGAGAGGGCTTGTGTGGTGCAACTATCTATTCTGTTCATACAGGAAACCCATCTAGCGCGGGCAGTGCCCAGTGGTTATCAGTCCCCCAGCATGCATTGCCTCGGGGTTAGGATGATTTGCATAATCCCTCCCCCTTTGAGCAGGAGGACGTTTAGCCTTCCTCCCCTCGATGCCTGCAGTATTAAACTTGTGCAAACTGTTGCATGTGTGGAGAAGAGTTTGCCAATGAATATGTAGAGCTTCTTAATATCATCATAATGTTATTACAAAACAAAAGGTTGCAGAAGTTTTTTTTTCTGATTTTTGTTTTGTTACGTCTAATTTCTTATAATTGATTTGTTTTATTTTTGTCATATTTTGTTTCATGATGTAACCTAACTCCTTTAGCCCCGCCCCCCTCCCCTTTATACAGAAATGCCTAACAGATTCTAATATATATATATTTGTATTTCATTTTGGTATAGTATTTTTCTATGTTAAGAGTAAGTCTGTTTTCTGGAAGCTTCGGGACTGGTGGAATGGCATTCAATTGGTTCCCTAGGTGTTTTTATTTGTTGATCTCACTTGCTCCAACAAGCTAATTTGTAATTGGCCAAAAAGACAGCAGTTGGCCTTGTTGTATAGGAGGCAGTATTGGTCTAGAAATATGTTTAATATTGTATATGTTGTCTTCCATGTGAATATTACATCTAATTCATTGAGAGTTTGTGCTTGTTTTTATTCCTTTATTTATTTTATCTAAAGGCTTTTTCTTGTAGAAAGTGAAAGGCATAAATGTTGCTGACTTTCGAATATTTTCAAAAATTTTAAAAAGAAGAAAAAAAAAGAAAGAAAAGAAAAAAAAGAAAAAAAAAACTTAGCCTAAAAAAGCTGTAAGGTATTTGTAACATCACTTAATAGCGAGTTATGACAGTGTTTCCTCCTCTCTGGCTCAGACATTCCTAATTTGCTGCAGGTGTTGGAGAGGGCAGAGCTGGGATATATCTATGATGAAGAGAAGTCCCCCCCTCAGATGGATTTACCCTGTAATTACCATATCACACATAAAGGGTCCTGATTGTTCTCATGTTCATTTTGTTTAAGTGTTGGGTTGTCTTTCTATCATTTTGATTTGAAAAATGTTTGCCATTGAGAGAAGTACTTTGAGATGTTTTTAGTTCAAGAGAATCAAAGTAGTCAAGCTCAACTGATCATAAGCTGCTGTCAAGCCAGAAGAAATAGGATGAAGTTGCCTCTGTGGACAATGACCAATGTTTAGGTGTATCATCCTAGATCTGTTTGAATAGGCAACTACGTGAAGCATTGTACGTCTACTACTGACAGATAACAAATGAGGAAGTTTTGGCCATTTAAATGTCTGTCAGTTCTGACTGGCTATAGAATACGCAAAAGAGAAGAAATGGTGCCAATTACAGTGAACAAAACAGTCATACCTGAATGTATAAATGTGTATAGATAAATATGACCTATGCTTATTCATGAAGTGGTAACTTTAGCTGTTATTTAGTTTCCTATGTAAGATATAGACATCACATTGTTTTATAAGTGACGATCCATCAGGATGGCTTAGGCGTTGCTCTCTCTGAAGAGAGGGATCGTGTTTATCCATGTCGCTGATCTAAATGTTGAAAACCTTTTAAGGTGGGAAACGCTGCAGATCCCTGATCGCAGCTCTGTACCAATTACCCACATCACAGAGATCCTATCCATATTGAATCCCATGTTAACTTTGTTTTGCATACTGTTAATGTGATCCCAGTGGTGTACAATAACATTCAGAGAAGATCTCATAAAGGATACCGATGAACAGTCACTGTCATCCTTAGGATGTGTGCCTCATAAAGGTGCACGTTTAGTTGAATGTGGCTTCCTTTTCATGTCTTCTTTCCTCCCTTTGCACTGATCTGTACTGAACAGGTGAATTCAACTTCCTGGTAGACATCTTAGTGGTGCTTGTGCTATATTGAGATGTAATTCAGTTATCAGGTCAGGCAACCAGACACAGTTTTTCCATCCTACGAAATGTATTCATAAACATGTTAATGTAAATGACACAATGTCTCTATTGTATTGAACTGGTGCAAAAACTAAAATATCTGGTTGGGTTCTGTATGATTTGTACGTTGCAAGATTAATGGTGGGATTGAACTGAAAAACTCCCAATAATGCTGAATGTATGTAGTGCCACCGACAAAATGTTTACCAAACCTCCACTCTTTTCATTAATTAAACTTAAATGTGTGTGCTTTTAAAATTGTGCTGTCTCTTATTGACGTTGGCATTGCCTTATATTAACTTTGAATGTTAGCAGCAGGTAAAAAACATTGTTAATGTGCTTATAAATAGATTTGAATCAATAAACAGAAGGATGATGCCCACATTTTCCCAGTTGAAAGCCAATGAGCAAGGCTCTGGATCGGTGCTCCCGCTTAATTTAGAATGCAAAAATGTAGCTGCAAACCAGAAATGGTTACACTATTACAACATATCTTCTAATTTAATGCAAGACTAAACAGACTAGGCAAAAATCAAGTTGGAAGAACAATAGTTTAGTCTGCATTTATAATCGATGCATAAGTACAATAAATTTTACACATGCACAACATTTGAATGCAATGCATCAGCAACAGAATAATAACACAAACACATAAGGTGCCTCAAGTCTTATTCAATTTACATATACTTCCCAAAAACCTGATTTTCGAGTCATATGTAGCCTCTAAGTACTGTATTTCATTATGGATTAATTAGCCTACATCAGGTATTTTCAGATCAGATTTGAAAAGTTACTAAAATGAGGCAGGTTTGATGAGTATTCATGAGTCGAGCTGAGTAGTTACTAGTGGAAAAGGGCCAAAAGTGGAGGTCTGTTTTAGGAGGGTCAAAGCTGATATCCGAGTTTACCATGTACCACTATTTATCTGACTGACACAGACTTTAATAACACCCTCTACACAAGGCAAAACAACACATTATTAATTCGTTTATGGAAGCAGGGGTTACAGTGAACATTATGTTTATGAATTCTGAAAATGTAATACAGCAGACTAAAATAGATGAGTGCACTCAGTAGAGCGCAGATCTCCACCAGGCATGTGTGGGGACACAATGTATATGTAAAGTAGTTGTTACTGCCACAAATCATTGTAGAGAGGGTAAAAGGGGTTTATCATGAGGGTTTTGAGCTTGTCCCTCATCCAAAGACCTGACAAGATTAGGCAAATTAGTCTGCTGACGCATGAAACAGTGACGGCTGTTTTACACTTCACTTTTCACAGTGGTCAAGCATCAGGCTATTGTACCTATCTCAACCCCCGCTCGTTTACACCAGATTACACTACAGAGAGAGATTACACCAGCCTCTGAAACTTTGTAAGTGTTGTTCTCCCACGTGTCTACTCTGTTCTGTTGAATTTCTTTGTCAGCAGTGTGTTTTATAAACCCACCCAGAAAATTCAACACAAGTCCTGTATTCTTTCACCCGCAATAAAACAAGACCACAATAGGATAAAAAAAATGCCTATTAGCCTGATAGGCTCACTCTAATCCCTAAAACCTCTCTATATGTTATAGTCTTCAGTAATCTCAATTGTGCAATAAAAGAATTGCCGTTCATCTTTTCTTAGTCTCTCCCGATGGAACCATCACTCATGCACATGCACCTACTTTCGACGTAGCTGTTGTAATTTGCTGTCCGGATGTTGATACCTATTTTGTTCTCTTTGTTTTTTAGTTGTGCCCAAAAATGGTTTGATAATTTCTACAGTTGAAAATGTTTCGCTTACTTTCTTCCTTTTTCCCAACATCTGTCATATGTGACAACTGTATTGCCTGCTTAAATATGGTTACAAAGAAATGTATAAATGACCCAGGAAACATAACACAAACATAAAATTCAGACATCTTTATATCAACTCCAGCAAAAATACAAAGTTCTTAACATAAAAGATGTATCATTCTTGGGATTACCACAAATAAAGCAGTTATTTCTTTCTGATATACAAAATCAAAATCTATAAATAGCAACTGTAAAGAATAAACATGTTCAAGTCTGATATTTGGTGGGTTGTTTAATTTAGATCCACTGAATGTTTTAGCCTACATGGAGTTCTTAAATAACAATAAAAACATGACTTATATGTTTTGCATTTACAGGTGATTACTCTCTAAAGAGAAATGACCATGATAAAAAAATAACACTGTGCTAAAAATTGTATTTTTTTCCTTTGAAGTTTCACTTATGGAAGCTACTATTGTAGAAGTAACGAAACTTCACATTATGAGAACATCTACCAGACAATCAATGAAGTTAAAAAAAGAAAGAGAAAAAGAAAAAAAAAAAAAACAATGAGACATGTACAACTGAGTGTGACACAACCATTCAAAAAATATATATTCAACATGTGAAGAATCCAGGGAAGGAATTATTCAACCAGTGATGTGCCATTAATGCCATGAAAAGCCACAAATATTAAACATATTACCCAAATAAATGTACAAATCTCTTCAGAATTTGTTGTTCACAAACACTGCTGCCAAAATGATACACAAGCTACTGTCACCAAGACAACTCTGATGGTTTTGTTTTTCTCAGTATAGCTTTTTGACAGGCACCAAAATGTGCATGCATAGTCTTGAATGGGTTAGTTTTCTGAAAGAAAAAAAAACTGAATTCTGCATTTCAGCACTAACTAGGCAACAGCTCTATTCCAAGAGTCGCAAAATGGATTTGCAACTGTCTTCACATTAACAAGACTCAACACATGCAAAAGCAGATAAAATGTTCAAAGAGAAGTCATTATATGCAGATAACAATGAGGGTAATGGTCAGAAGTAACTGCAGAAATACAACATAAATCATTTTTAAAACTGACCCTAATGAGCAATAAAAAACAAAAATGTACAAACTTTTGTTTTGCCATGACACAAATACAAAGAGGAAGCAAGCGCCTGTCTGCTTAAACAATTAACACATAGTCATATCTTCTTCAACATCTAAAACAACTATAAGAATATTAATGATGATGTTAATGCTCTGGGGAAAATGAGTATATGAAAATAAAAACAGCTCAATAGAGAGTAAATCAGAATAAATCATAATGCCTCAGTCACCATATTCAACATAAAGGATTTACACATTAAGCAAAGAGGCACAAATTGTGTACTGTATAGAACGGAAATCATTTGCACACATGGAAAGAAGCAGATGCATGTTGACTGACTCCAAAAAATGGGAACTGTGTTATAGCTAGAGGACTGAATTTTCACATTTAGCAACACATTCTATTACTTTACACTTCATAAATAAGGCACCTGGTCACAACAGTCACATATTCACAAAGCTCTGATTGGAAGACAGGCTGGAGATACCGATGGCCTAATTGCTGTATGCAAAAATATTATTCAGTCAAAGCTGATCTCATGCTTCTGGTATCATGCTCTCTGTGAACAGTTATATTCTACAATGTTCACTAAATACCAAGCATGCAACTGTCCAAAACAATAACTGTTCATATTTACAATATAACCGAAAGAAAATAAAAATATGGCTACTGCATTTGCAGTCACTTCGATGGTATACATTGGCATCAAGGCTTCATGTTTTTTTTCAATTTGCAAAATTAGTTTTGATATACTATCAATGTTATCTCCAGCCATGCCGTAGGGTGCTGAAACAAAAAGCCAGAAAAACGACATCTTCTAAGCATCACATGGGACTTGTATGTAGTCCTTGAGCACATACAGCAAATGCTCAGCAAACAACCCATCACCAATTGCATTTGATGCTTAGGCTGTACAAAAGCCTCAAATCAGCTCTTTCCTTCTTAACACATTTGCCAACTAAAAAGATATCCTCTGAACAGTGTGAGTACACAAAATAGTTACTTCTAGTCTTTTTGTATATTTCAGATTAAAGAAAACCACTAAATCCTCTTAATAAATGTGATCTCTGTCTTCAAGTCTGCTTTATTTTAAATGGGATGTTCTGGTACGCTTTGCTGGGGTCTCTACAAGCTCCTGAGCTCTCTTCGTTGCCAATTTTGGAGTCACACTTCGTGAGAGTGTCTGACCTCTTTTTGCAATGGACTTCTGAGTCCCACTTCTTGTCAACGTGTGTTCCTGAGCTTTCTTGGCAGATTTGGGACATCCACTTTGCATTATCATGGACTTGGAGGCCTTCTTGGAGGCATAATTGGAGCTCCCAGGCAAAGGGACTGCCACCTCCATCTTTCTCTGGGACCTTGTCAGTACCTGGTCAGGTGAGATTGGGCCCTTCACGTCCATGCTGTGCTGTGGGGGTTCTACAACATTTTCAGTATCTTTACTTTCAGTGACTCTACTTTGGGATAATTCCTTTGTTTGGGTTTTTGCAGCATTTGCTTTATTCGGAGTGGATTTTCCCACCTCTGTTTTCTCTGCTTCTATATCTTTTTTGCTTGAATCAACCTTGCATGTAGACGAGTGAACAGGATGGTGTTTCAATGTTTTAGAGGACCCTAGCCTTTGAGAACATCTCTGTGGCGAATCAGCATCTTTTTTGGCCACATCCCTTGAACCTTTACTGCTGCTCTGAGCCTTGACTGTCTTCTCATGAACAGCCTTTGTGACAGCTTTTTTGCCACTAGGTGGTTTCCCTTTCCCCATTTTTGCATCAGACTCTTTCGTTTGTTTAGTAACACGGTGCTGTGATTTCTGTCCCTTTAGAACTGATTTGAGATTCACCTTGGATGCAGACTTGGAAGTGGTCAGTGTTTTCATACTGGTGGCTTTCAGGCGTTTTGTTGAGGTCTCCTGCAATTTTTCTTTTCGAATGTTAGAGTATTTCCTCAAGATCCTAGCACTAGCTGGGTTCTTGGATTTAGCTGAAGCTTTCTGAGCTTCACCTATGTGCAGCTGGGCTTCAACAGAAGAGCAGTGTGGCTTAATCATATTCTGAGCAGCACTGGAAAGTTCTCTCTTCTCTTTCCCTTTGACTAAATTTGCCTCCTGCTCCAGTGCTTTAGCAATCAGTTTCTGACTCTTAGGGTTGCTCTTCACAGGGGAAGCAATGGCGAACTTCTTCAAATGTTTCTTCAGGCGCTCAGCCTGCAGGCTTGGGAATACCCCTTGCGAAGTCCCTGAAACACCAGAGGAGCTGTGGAAGCACAGCTGAGTTTCAGATGGAAGACGTGTATTCACCTTCTTGACAATGACAAGAGATTTTGTTTCTGTTGATTCAAGGAACCAGCGACAAATACTGGTGAGATCAAAATTTTTCATGAAAAGCATTTGCACCGGTGAGTATCTCTGGTGCTCCAGACACTTGGGTTTTCGTGTCCTGCGCTTACTCTTCCATATAGCTGCCTGCCTGTCTGCCTTGTTTTTGTATTTTGTAGCTGGCTGTCCCTCTTTGTCCATCTGGACCCATCCTTTGTGCATTTTATCATACTTTATGTTCAAGTTTGTAATCAAGTGTTGGTTTTCTTCGCTATTCAGAGCCTCAAAGAATTTGTTGCCAGTTTGTTTCAGGGGCTCAAGTCTGGGTGTGATGAAAGGCATCACTGAGCTAGGGGACACCACAGAGCTGACAGACAACGAAGAGGACCTTACTGGAGCCTTAGTTACTCTTTCTAGCTTCGTTCTGGTGGGTGATGCAACATCTCTCTGCTTTTCAGCTGTATTAGGAACACTGGTAGAGGGTGTGGCCAATCTCTGCGATCTCAAAGCTAACTTTCTGTTGTCCACAGGTGGTTGGGTAAGAGACTGGTTAGCCAGTTCAGCCTTACTGGTCTCACTCCTTAATGGCATTCTCACAGGTTTGTCTGAAATGGAAGAACTGCTGTAATCTCCACTTGCAGACTTGTCTTCTAATGAGAGTACATCTGACTTCTTCTGCAAAGCAATGTCGTTTGCTTCTTCCTTTTGGATAACCCGTTTACTTCTTACTGTTTTATGCATTTCATTCGTTATGAGACTTGGATTTTCTAATGTACTTAATACCTCACAGCTACCTTGCTTTTTCTCTTTCTTACTGACATCTTCTGCAACCTTTGCAGACCTGAGTTTCTGTTTGGTCTGCAATCTACTTTCCACTTCAGTTATTTCATTTGAGTTTGTGTCCACTAGCTGAGATTTTACACTGTCACATTCCACAGTAGCCTCTGGGACTGTACACAGCTGAGACTGTTCAGCAGCAAGGGGAGATGACCTACTGATCGGAGAAGAAACAGGAAGGGAGGAAGAATTTGTAAGGGAAGGGAGATTCTCTGCAGATGGAAGGGTATGGCTAGCGGTAGGTTTTGGAGATGCAGAGGACACCGCAGTATTTGCAGGGGGTGGTGATACAGAGATTCCAGTTGGCTTCTGTCTGGATGATCTAAGAGGTCGTGTGGACTCAGTGATTTGGGGAGAGACAATTGGCTGATCAGGGAGAAGGGAAGGCAATGAATCCTGAACACTCTGAACTCTTTTTTGTTTCTGTGTTTGTTTGGGTCTTGGCTCTGACTTGTTTCTATTTGACTTCACAGGGGACCGTGCGGGACATTTAGGTACTGGGCTTGAAGGGGTTTCAAGAGGCGTTTCTGTAACTTCTGGAGTCACTGGTGCATTCTCAGTAGATTCTACATGTACATTTGTCTCAGGTATATCAGACTTATTTTGAACAGATGGAATAGAAGTGTTTCTAGGAACATGCTGGCTAACTTTCACAGGAGTTTTGTTAGATACTGGGCTGCTATTATTTGATCTACGCCGCAGACTTCTGTCAGAGGCTGATATGGGTCTACCGTTAACATAACCCACTATCACTTTTTTTGTTTCTCTTAATCGCTTTGGCAGAGAAATTACAGTGCCCCGTTTTCTACGCCAAGGGGGTAATTCTTTCAAGAGTGCATCTAGTGTTTTTGAGGATACATCATAATCATCATCATCACCAACACCAACACCTCCACCACCACCATCGTCATCATCATCATCTTCTTCAGTCTCTACAGGCACAACACTGCTAACTTGATCAACTGTGTTAATTTCCTGCACCTTCACCATCTCCTCCTCTGCTGGGCCTGTGGTGTTAGCCATTTCTTTTATTCTAGAGTTATCAGAGTGTTCATGTGTCTCTAGCTGAGGCTCTTGAGACTGCTCATCTTCTATGCTCTCTTCTTTCTTTTCTTCTCTCTCTTCCACCACTGTATTCACCACAGATGTAGCCAAAGTGTCAGTATTCTGCTGTTGCTCAAACTCACTGCTTTGGGCTTCAGGTGAAACAGGCTGAGGTTCAGTTTCATGTGCTTTATCAATCTCTGATGGTTCCACTACTGTTTCTACCACTTGCCTAGATATTTGATTGAAGGCCTCTTCAGGCTCATGGTCATCTTTTTCTGCTTCAACTGGAGTCTGAGCAACACTATCCCTACTTTCTATTGATTGCTCAGAATCTGCAGTTGCATCTTGCACTACATTTACATTCACTTCCATTTCTCTATTCTCTCTTGGGGGGCTTAAGGGAGGAGAAGGAGAAGCAGCCTGCTCCTTGCTCTGACACTGATCTGTCTGACTAGTCTCAACTATAAGATCTTGTTCACTGGCTGATGTCTCCACCATATCTCCTGTTCCTGGTATCTCCCACTCATCTGACTCCTCTGTGGGCATTTGTTGACTAATTGTCTCCCCGCAGCCTCCAGCAAAGGGCATATCTACAGGCGGTACACCATCAGGCTTGGCAAGCATCTGCTTTGGGGTAACCAATGTGAACGGCTCTGGCATTGGATTAGGACAGTTGCCCCTCTCATTACGACCAGCTAAGGTGCGGACAGTTTTTAACTCCCACATTTCCTCTACATACATATGTCCTCTAGTGCTTTTCCTGGCATTACGGCGTGGAGGCATCTGGCACGGCTGTTCCCTCAAACTCTCTGTAATTGGTTGGTTAATATAAACAATGTCACAGCGGCCAAGCTCAGGGTCAGAGTCCCTACTCTGATGGTCAGAGGACCCCTTGATGGTCTTTCTGGCAGTCCGGGGAGAGTCTGAAGGAATGGTGCTGAAGGTCTTGTGAACTGAAAATTGTTTTGCTGGTGTATCTTTGGTGTGTCCAAGAGAGTCTCTCTGTCTTGCTTGATGTGAATGGTTAGACTGACTGTGTCTTTTCACAGAGGAGCTAAATCTAGCACTGTGTGCCTCTGTTCTGTTAGGTGATTCTGAGTTACCCTGTTGCTCCTCCAAAGTGCCAGAGTTAATTACAAGAGAGGTGGTGAGCACACATGACAACGTCTTACCATCGGAAACGTTGCTGGTCTTCATTATCTTCATTTTTAGAGGGGCATGGTCACTATGACGGTTGTTCTCAGTGTCCACTGTAGTTGGGATGGAGATACTCCCTGACCCGGCTCTGCGAAGATCCAAAGGAGAGCTAGCAATAATGGATGTTTTGAGCGAAATCGGTGTTTCTGGAACTTGTTTGGCTATTGCACAACCTTTGGGAGTGGAAGCAATGGGATGCCTTAATTCAGGGCATGACTTCTCAGGTGTGTCCAAGCTGGATGTTGCAGTCGAACACACGGTTCCCTGGATCCCAGAGGTAGAGTTAGAGGCTTGTGATGTACTTGAAGATAATGCCTTGACCTCTGTCTGCAGGAAGCCGAGGGCATCTACAATCTGCCTTTGATGGTGGGGGCAGAGTTTGGCCATGAACTGCTCCAGCGTGGAAGTGGACTGCAGATCTTTTGCCTTTGCAATATGCAATTCAGTAGGCTCACTGAGGGGGGGAAAAAGGACAAAATAAGTATGAAGAAACATTTAACATTTGCAATATTGAAACATTATTTCACCAATTCTTTCAAAATTTCATATGTACTAAAATGTTAATAACCTCCTTCCTGAATCTACACAGGTCCCTGA
Source organism: Holocentrus rufus (assembly GCA_900302615.1). Lineage (NCBI taxonomy): Eukaryota > Metazoa > Chordata > Actinopteri > Holocentriformes > Holocentridae > Holocentrus > Holocentrus rufus. The sequence goes on from OMLF01010899.1 coordinate 13,906, forward strand.
TCAGTTTCTTGTAAATAATAAATCACCATTAACATGTTTTCACATCATATTTATTAGAAGAATAAGTGATTTTAAAAGTGATTCTTTCATCCAGTGAATTTGACCAATTACACTGTTACAGCTAATACATTTTTTTTTTTTTTTTTTACATTTTTCTTCTTCTCAAAGTGGTGCTTTTTCTTACAGTGTACATCAAGAAATGTTTACACATGCACAACACATAAGATAATGGTGCCCCACTTTCAATCAACTCAAAATCATGTTCATCACTGGAAAGAGTGAATACATTAGGGGCAAACATATGCTATTTTTTTTTGTCAACTTGCCAAATTCAAATTGCATTAAACAACTAGTGCAACGAATAACATTTAATGACAAGTGCTCAACAACAAACAACTTAAGACAATTTAACTTTAAGTAAAAATAAGAAAAAAATCAATTACAGCATGAAAAGACATGATACAAGTGTGACAAAATGTTTGCAAAATTAGTAATGCTAGTAGTCGTGAGGTAAAATCAATCTATTGGGGCCATATTTTTTTTGTATTTTTGGCTATAATTATGTCAGTGAGGTAGGCCTATTAGTATGAAAATCATATTCCTTTGGGGCATTTATACCATCACATCATGCCAAAAATATATTTGTCTTCATAGCTAATTCCAAAGGATTTTTTTTTCTGTTGTAAAAATAAGTCCTTCTCAACCTTGACAGGTAAATCAGTGGTCTTTAGAAAAGGAAAAACAAACTGAATGAAATCACATATGGGTTCCTGAGGTGACCCTCTTAATAAACAGCATGTCACATGGCTATGTGATGTAACATTTGTTTCAACTGTCAAGTGACTAAACTGGTCAATATTTGTATGCAACTACAAAGCAAATACTCCATTGCAAAATATCATCCTACTAATATCTGTAGCTAGATATAGCAACTTTTAATTGTTACTACACAACCTTAATAGCAAGAGCTGTGTATGAAGTAAAGCATGTCAGTGAGCAGAGATCATGATTTTTCGCTGTTGAAATGCTCAGGAATAGAAATGTGGTACATTAAGCATTTTTCATCAGTAGAATATGATGCACCCACACTGTTTTAGGCACTGTGAACTGGAGAGAAACTTGCTGATTACAAACCCCACTGGTGAACATCTTACCTGAACAGAGGTTACACTGACATTCATTGTGTATCAAAATATAAAAATAAAGAATAATGTGACAGTGAAAAGGTGTAATAAGATATTTTTTTGGATCCCAACATAATGAAAATGGTTACTGCAGCAAACCAAAATATCTCAAATCTTACTTTTAGAGAGACAGATAAAAAATACATTTTAGAGATTTGAAAATAACATCTGCTGCAACTGGAACCTGACCAATTTTTTTGCTATGCTCAGTAACTTCACATCCCTGCTGGTTAAGTTTAAGAGGAGTACCTGAATAGTGAGTGGCAAGTGTTTCATCCCTGAGGGTTTTGCTCTCCGTTTCACTTAGCATTGTGTTAAAGAACTGACACAAGGTACATGTCTTCAATAGGACGGAAATAACCCATCTAACAAGAAGAAGCGAACCAATAATTACAACAACTCAATTCCAGGGAGAAGTATTTCACAAACACATTAACATGGATGTGTCAAAGCATCCATGATGTTCATCTGACTGTACAGTAGGGATATAGATAATCTGGTAGATTTTTAGGAAACTATGTTATGAGCTTTTTTTTTGTTTTTTTACATACATTATCAGTGGACCTTTAAGCAGATTTTGAATGGGTTCAATGAGATTCTAGGTCTCACAGTTCATCTACTTGACACACTGTTGACTTGACATTACATACACTGATTACACTCCAGTATTTTCAATAAAACATCCTCAGTCAGACATAAATTTTACCATACACATCTAGTGTCCCAGTGACATGTTTGCAAACATGCAAAATACAACCAATGTCATTCCTTTGTACATTTGTAAATATTAAACATACAAAAAAGAAGAAATTTTCAGACAAGCCATATCTTCAGTCATTTACAGAGTGACTATTTGCAGGTGTGCAATCTTGTCAATTCACCAAGACCTTTACTCTGGTACATTATATTGGCTAAGTATAATATAGTTTATAAGGACACCCAAATGGTGTCATCATAAAAGTGAAGTACAATTTGAAATGTCACCTCTTCACTTTTACCACGTAGAGAGAATTAAATATACCTTATAAGCAATATATATCTATGTGTTCACAAAATCTTGTGTAAATAACATTTTGTACAGTTAAAGCCATTTACATTCATGGTTACTTAACTGAAGATAAATAGGTTGATTAATAAATACTGCATTAACCAAATAACTCATCCAAACAGATCATATATTTGAGTTGTTACAGAAGGGGAAGTAAAATGATACCACCCCCTTGTAGGGATGGAAACTAAGAGATCATTAAAAATGATTTTACCACATATACCAACTGTACCAACAACAAAGAACACAACAGAAAAATTACCAACTCACCTTTAAAATATTCAAAAAGTCAAGCAGGGTGCATATACTGTGAAATATTTACATATGGTGTGACCCAGAACTTGAATTTTGAGTAATTTCCCGTTGTCAGCTCGATCACAGCTCTTTTTGTAAGCTATCTACTTAGCATGAATCAACTGGATCACCAGGCTTTATTCCAAGTCTTACTTTATACAGGATCTTTATATTTGGATACATGAAAAATTGCTACATAAAATAGCCATGAGAACAGTAGACTATGATATCAGTTTCCTAGATGAGGTAGTAAACCATTAGATTTGCTACAATAGACACAGAGGAGGGCATTGACATGTTTCATCTGTTCATAAGCCCAAAATGCCTATTCAGGCACAAATGACCAAAAACTGACTGCACTAAAATAAGCCTAATAACATGTTTCACAGACTAATTCAGCTTTATGTATTAAATGATAGATCTTACTTAAAACTTTGCTCTGACGGAGAGAGCAGAGTATGACCTATATGTAATGCTGGTCGATTGTCAATGCAAGAACCCAATTAGTGAATCAGAATGACTATTTTTACTTCATAATCCAAGTCAACTTGCAGTTAATGCTTCATTTTATGCTTGCAACCTAGACAAACATATTTATCAATTGTGTGAGTTAGTAAAATGACATACAATTTAAAGTATACCAATGAATAACCTATTTCAAATAACGGACATTTTAACTGGAGTATCTATGGCAAATGAAATAAAGCCATGAAATACATCTAAAGCATGGCTGCATTTGGGTGGTTTCCATTATAGCTTGAAAGTGGCAGTGTACATACTAAACTAGTAGTGTAAAAAAAAAAGTAAGCCCTACAAGACAGCCTGATACGTTTAACATCTAACATAAAATAAACTTGTTCTATTGTTACTGTGCTATTAACATACACGTAAGCAGGTCCCTGACATTTTTTGGGATTTTACTGTAGAACCAACTCTCACTTGAAGTCTGTGTTTACAGTCTAGGTGTATTTTATTGTACTTTATCTCTGCAAATATAATATATGAGGTGCCTACTTATAGTGAGGTATCATTTCCTCTGTATTTAAAATATCCATTTAATTTATCTGATAACACAAAAGCAACATTGTCTGCTATCTAAAAGCCTGCAAGAGCTGCAAAAAGAATACAGAAAAAATTTGCTAGAGTTGTGTATCGACCTGATAAAAGGATAATGTGTGCACAATCCCATAATCTGGAATGTCCTGAGGTAAAACTGTTGATAATGCAAGTGACGTTTATAAACAGTCATTTTCAAAAGCCGGATGCAATGCATTTCTTTTTAAGTCATTGCAACACTATAACTGTTTGATGCAGACTTTTGCATAAGCACAAGATAAATTTTTTCCCCCCAGTAGCCATTCTCAAAAATACCACAATGTACAGTGAGGATCGAGAATTATTCAAATCATCAAGTAGGAGGTTAGCTGGTATATAATTTACTGGCTGCTAGGGTTACGGTTAGGGTTAGCCAGATGAGTCTTTCAAGTTACTGTGATCAATATATGAGACTTCACTGGCCTGCAAGGCTAACAATCAAAATTATCATCAAAATACTGAATTGAATATAATGCAATGACCCTATGTATTTGTTATAGCTTGGTTGGCCACTATTAACCTGAAGAAATTATTCTTTATCAGGAGCCGTTAGGCAAGTAAGACCTGTTTCAAACAAGCTTAAATGTTGTGATATAGTACTCCAATCCAATCTATACGTGCATGGGGGGAAAAAATAACAAATTAAATGGTGGAATTTTTGCATCGGTCTGATGAAGAACAATAATAATAATAATAATAACCCTAATGGTTCCTGAATGAACATTACCCCTTGTCTCATGTCTTATTGAAAGATATCCCTGGGGCAGTTGTGCCCTTTACCTGAAATTTGTGAGTATTTATGACAAACCATAAACCACAAGGATTTAAAGCTTACACTGGCACTGAAAACACGTTGATACTGGTTAAGGTAGGCTGTGAAGACACCTGATAGAGTGCATATATTTATCAGTAAAAGCATGACACTGTTAACTGTTATCTCGAAGGGGTATTTAAGGATGACAGTTCCCCCATTCAGAGATGACTGGATATGATGAGGCACTGATACAGGTAAAGATATCTGAAGGTGAGGTATGTTCATGTGTATAGAATCTATTATCTGAGAGAAATTCTCTTTCACTGACAAATACTGCACTCTAACCTGAACTTATCCTGAGGTGTGATGAAGGCTATGACTTAAATGATCACTTTTTAAATGCCGCAGCAAAATTACATCACATTTATGGGTGGAAATAATTCATTATGCTTCTGAATTTTAGCTCTTTGATTTGGACTGAAAGCGGAGGTGAAACTCTGGACAAGAGACGATGTTATTCCAACAAACTAAATTAAAGTAAAATAAATAAAATAAAATAAATTTGGATATAAAGGTGCTGGAACATACAGTTTATCCTTGCATCTATATTTTCCTGGAGCTGTGTGGACCATTTCAATCTCAGCAGTGCATTTGCAAAACAGTGACAGGAGCTTTCTATGTCATCCATGAAAACTGACCTAATATTTACAGGGCTCAACATGCACAACTGCATGCAGCATATTAATTTACAGTACTGTGACCAAGTGCTCTTCAAGATAATAAATAGAATAAATAAAAAATCTAATGATAATAGTACTAACAGAGGACAGTAAGGGGCGCCACTCGCCACGACATGATTCCATGTGGCTTTGATTGTAAAAAAAGGCATTTATAGATGCCAGGTAGGACCATTTTCAATCCATAGATAAAAGCAAAAACTGCATTTTCTGTTAAAAACTTCACAATAGAATGTGTCAACGTTAAAACAAGTGACCTTTTTGGGGCAATGAGAAGTGCAACGGGACACTTACAGTGTTGAAGTCAGGCGGCCACTTACAGTAGTCAAAAATGTCTTTTTTATCAGTTACTATCATTAAAGACCAAATAATTAGGTCAAATAAAGTTACTAATTAATAAGTGCTTTTTTAATTAATTGTTATGCACAATTAGTTATAATGGACAAACAACTCTGCCACTGACACTGTCTAGCAAATGCAACATTTAACTCATCTGGTTATCAGTATTACGACTGCACCGTGTTATATTGTTACTTTACTCATCTGGTGAGAGGCCGGCATTTAACAACCCGCTCTCATTTTCTGTGGATCCACACTCTCCTTTCTCAGACAGATTGTGCTGGGAGTTTTGGGGTCCTTTGCTCTCGGGGGACTGTGAAACATCCTGTTCCTCTACCTGGCTTATCAGCCTCAGTTTCTTTTTCGGAGGATGTTTTAAGGTCCCCAGTCGCTCTTTAACCTTGTATTCCAGAGTGCTGTGTGGAATCCCATAGATTGACTGGGCTTTAGACACACTCATTTTCCCGCCCATCACCACCACAATAGCTTCTTCCAGCAGCTCAGTGTTGTACTGCCGGTAGCGCCCTCTTTTCTTCCTCGGCTGTTTGTTTCCCAGGTCTGACTCTGAATCCAAGTTAGCATAGTTTCCCCCTAAGGTTTGGTGGTCTGTGTCGTAAGCCCAGTATTCCTTCTCTGCACCCGGGGCATCCAGTCCTTCAGTGCTCCCTTTGCGGCCGTGCTTGGGTAGAATAGAACGAAGCCTCTTCCCAAGACCGTTCTCACAGAGTGAACCAGCATACTCAGAGGACAAGGAACCCCAAGACTGGTCCGTGCCTGTGGACAACCCTCGCACCTGAGGAATCTTGAGGTCAAAAGATGTTGAACGGGAAAGGGAGAGGCCCTGGTCTCTGCGAGCCTCGTGCAGGGTTTCTTTACCAGAGGACAGTGACTTTGACAAAAGTCCAGCAGCTTCCAACAACCTGGGTAAGTCTTTAAGGTGCTCGCTAGCCTCACTGTTGGTTCTGAGTTTGAGCAGAGCCCCAAAATGAGTTTTGGAATTCCAGGATGCAGATCCATTTCTGAAGAGGTCAGTGGATCTGGAGCTGTGGTTTTGGCTGGGAGGTGACTCTGGGTCGCTCTCCTGGGCCAGACCAACCTCCTCTTTGATGTGCAGCGAGTATGCAAGAGGCTGGGAAGGCTTATAATCGGTGGAGTGGCCGATATTCTCCCTCCTCCTCCCATCCTGTAGGCTCCTCATAAACAGCCCGACCTGTCCGTCCGCTCTCAAGGATCGCCTGATTGGATGGAAGGAAATTGGGTGTAAGCAGAGCTTGCACAGTGCCTTTTTTTTTCTCTTTTCTAAAAGGAGGATGGGTTGGGGAGGGGAGGATGTTGGCCACTCCTTTATTATATGACCTTGCTTTGGTAACATCACTATCCTTTTGAACAAATGTCTCTGCGTGGTTGTGTGTGTCGCTTTTAAGAACAAAAAGGCTCAAGTTTGACAATTTATTTATTTGTTTGCTTTGATGACTCTGTTTACAAATTGTGCATCAACATAAGAGAAAACAAACAAAAGTAAAATCAAGGGTTAAGAAACAAAATAAAATGAAATCAAAGAAAAGGGTACTGGAACACATAGCAATCTAAGTATTTCAGTGGCTCAAAAGAAAAGAAAAGAAAACAAAACCAAAAAAAAAAAAAAAAGCAAGCATAGCCAGAAGAGGGAGGGGATATTTGTCACTGCAGCAAAGAAGCCTGTCGTGTAGCAGCAGAGGAGGGCACAATGACTATGTGTACCAAAATGACTAATGCAAGTATGGCCCTTGGCCCTCTGTGTGTGACGTTACCACTGAACAAGCACAGCAATAAAAGAGTAAGCCAGCAGAAATGGGTTGTTTGGTTTGCCATATTCAAAACTTGCCCACCGTTATGAAAAGCAGCCAATGCAAATTTGACATTAAAGCTAAGTGAAGAGGGATGCTCTAGTTCATTATCTTTCACTACTGTGGTTGATGTTTGACTGATAAATTGACTTGTAGAATAAAAGCACAACAACAAATAATAGCAGACACTTCCTCTGGAGGAAAAAACATGTTGATATTCAGAGGAAGTATTTACTTAAGAGTCTTAATAACTGAGTTCTGCTTTTTTTCCCTTAGCCCCTATGATACTTCAGATTATCATCTAGACACTTGCCACTTACAAGCTGGAGATAGGGAGCATGTAAATATAAAATTCTGCGTCTATGGCCCAAATGCAGTGCAGATCAAAATCACAGGCAGCTTTTTCTGCTAGGAATGATCATCACTTTAGATCATATCAACTCCCAAAGCAGCGAAAGAAGCTGTAGCAAAGCAACTGGCGCTTAATTAATCCAAATTAAAATTGAATTACAGACGTGCAATTTCAAATGCACTAACACCCAGGGCATAGAATAATGATATCAAGAGGCTTCGCCCTCAAGGAAAACAGAATCAATCTACAAATAGACTCAAATACTTTTTAGATTAAAAAAAAAAAAAAGTTGATTCAAAGGTTTGATTCAAATAAAGATCAGAGTAAAATGGGAGTTGTTGGTACAGAAAATGTAATTACGCTGGGAATGCAACCCTCTGGTTTGCCTGAATTTCATTTCTGGAAATGCCTTATCATTTTAAATGACTGACAGCATCAATTCACATGCTCTGAGAAAAAAGTTGGGACCATGAAGAAGACCTAATGTCGACAGAAAGCATGCATGAAGTGGAAACTATTTGTGTTGCAAGCCAGTTAAAGGAGATACTGGAAATGCTAATATTTTGAAGTGAGAGAACTGTCATGCTATCTCTCCTCCTTTGGAGAGGAAAATCACAAACACTGTAACAACTGTGAAAGTATAACTTTTAACACCTATACTGAAAGACACTGGGAATCTCTTCAGTCACTGACTCCTAAAAGGAAAATGTGTGTAGTTATATTTATCTACTGTGTAAGTGCATGTGTTGAGTTCTAAAGAAGCACTTTCTTCTGGTTTCAGTTATCCTGGAATCTGTTACATTGATCTACAGTTAAACACTATAGACCTGTGGAATTTACAGTTTAATTTAAACGGGATGGTTCCTTCTTTAAGAAATGAAAGACGTTTTTTGACCTACTAGCACACAATTTTGCACTTAATTTAATTTACTGAATGGTATTATGGCAGTGTTCAAGGACCGGAGACCACAAAGAGAGAGAGAAATCTATCTTACCCTTTGAGTGTGGATGTGGTTGGAGAAAGGTAGGGACTGTGGACTGGCAGGCTTCTGCTGTAGCGGTTCTTCTTGAGAGATAGGTCAAGGACTCCCTCTGTTTAAAAAGGAAAACGCAGGTAATGAGTCAGTGAATTGAAATCTTAAGTTCAAGCTGCACTACTGGTAGCGTGCTGGTGCAGCCTTGAATGAGCCGCTCTGTTAAGGATGTGTGAAACTTCACAATACCTTGTTCACTGGGCTCAGCCGGGGGTTTCTTGATGGTGAGGTCAAGAGGAGCATCCTGGTCAGCCATGAGGAGCTTGCTGAGGACGGGGTTCTGGTTGTGTGCGGAGGCAGCCACAGTGGCAGCAGGGCTGGTAGATTGAGGAGCTCCTGAGAACGGTTGCGGGCGCGGCAGGCTTTGGTCAGAGCAAGGCTGGGGATCTGAGTGGCTGTCCTGAGAGGAGCTGGTTTTTGAGGTATATTCGGCAGCAAACTGGCGGATCATTCTCTGCATGATCTCTCGAGCCACTACTGGAATGTGTGGATCTGAGAAGCTTGGCACATCTGCATGAGAAAAAAAACACATCATTATTTTTTTCCAGTGAGTTCCACTAGTACCAATGACATCTTGCTTGATGCTTTGGCTCCATTGTCTGATTACTCATCTATGAAGACAGTGACTGAGGTTTAAGTGAAGACTGTGACTGGTGTAATTTGATGACATTTTCTTCGTTATTCAAAGAAAAAACCCTCAACCCCACCCAAAACATTTTTGCTGTGACATATTACATCTGAAGTTGTCATCTTTTATAGGTCACCAAAACTTTTTAAAGTGTACAGAGACTCTAATGTTAATGTCATTCCAATCATTTTGCATTTGTGATTATTTATCAGTAATTATGATTTGCTGTTCATTACTCTGCGTCAGTACACAGTGAATGGTTGAGATCAAAGAGAACAACTAAACGTGAGTTGATTTGAGCAACAGAGCTTCAAAACTGGCATGAGCACCTACAGCAGTTTTTACTCCCCATTAATCTTCCAATATGGCGGAAAAGATAAAATAAAGAATATGCTTAATTAAATTTGACAGCAAAAAATAATGATGTAAACACTCTTGAAGCTCTGTGGTTTTTGCCTTGATGACTCAAAGCTTGTTTTCTGTTTTGGTTTTGTTTTTTTTCTCTCTCTCTCTCTGTTGCATTTCCCAATCCTGCACTTTATCAGCCCAAATTCCCAGCATTTCATTGAGTGTAAAGTTGTTATGGACCCTAAAATTTACACCAGCAGTTTGCACTTTATCATGTATTATTGTGTTATTAAAATCCAATGTAATTACAGAAGAAAGGCACAACACTAACATAAATTACTGTCCAAAACCAGAATTTTATCTTTAATAACACATATATAACTTTTTCCAAGTCAGGCTGACAATAGTTTCTTCACATTTTAATGCAATTTAATATTTTAGACACAGCGACTCACCTTTTCTGCAGAGGACTGCATTGAGAAATTCCTCGGCTTGCTTCTCTAGTCTGTTGATTTTGGTCTGATCTTTAACCAGGAGAGGCTTGGGTGTATCTTCAAGGCCCTGGTTGCTCAAGCCAACTAAGTGTTCCTGTCAAATACCAAAACACAAACAAGTTTTCAAACTCAAATCGTGTACTAATGAACTGAGCAAACTGCATGCAAAGAAGAAAGGCTGTTGCTTTGGTTAAAAAAAAAAAAAAAGTCTTGCTTAAAAGGGTTCTAAAATGTTTTGGATTAGTCACACAAGGCTGTGTGTTAGGCCTATAATTTGGCGAGCAAATAAGATGAAAAAGAAAAGCTTATCTTGCCTCAGCAGGGAAATACTTTGATGGAGATAAATCAGGATTTAAATATGATCACCCAGAACAGCTTGACTCCTGACTGATGTGCAAACTCTACTCCATTTCACTTTTTTGACCATCTTGTTGCACTTAGTTCAATTTGTATTGGTTTCACTCTCAGATAAATATATTTTT
>OMLF01010899.1:29910-55289 GCA_900302615.1 Holocentrus rufus
AGTGATTGGCTTAAGACATGATAAATACAAAACAAGTTACAGCCCTAACTTCAGAGGGAATTTATCAGTTCAATTACACTCTTTTATTTATCATTTATCAACTATTATTGTTCAATTTTTGTGAGTTCCATCCTTCATAGAACAAATGCAAAAATCTTTAATTCTCAGAGAATTATGCAGAGATAGCTAGAAAGAACCAAAATATATAAATAAATAAATTCTTAATCTGCCCAAATACTTTTGCCATCCTCAAGGAGGGCAGGGGGTACATGAAGCAAAATAAGTATAATGATAGCCTTGTCATTTTCCATTTTTTGTCATTTCACAACCATTTTAATGGCCAATTACCTATGTAATTAAAACCTGATACCTAACAGTATTACTAAATTATCAGGGTGCCACATTATGTTCATTTAAGGTGGAAGTTTCAAACCAAAACTCAATTTAATTTAAAGTACAGTCCTAACAAGAACAGTTTTATGCAGACAAATTTCCACATACAAAACACAATGCAGCTTATTTTTGCCCAGTCCTATGGCTGGAGATCATTATCAAAACTATTTTAAGAGATCTGCCTCTCACTTTAGCATTCAGTTCAAATGGTATTAGTACCTCCAGTGTGTACCATAGTTCTCTAGCTGACAAGTCTCATTTTATCTTCAGCTTGTCCGAGGGGGATCTCACTACAAGTTGTACGAGCCAAATGAAACACAGATCTGCATGACTACACTCAACCACTGTGGTCCTCGCAGCAGAGAGAAACTTGTCCCAAACTGGGCACGAATGTAACAGGCTATCTTTGATAACCCATGTTGCTATGCAGGAAAACAGCCATGAAGCATTTTCATTTGTGACACATTTCCACACAATTTCTAGATCATGACTCCACAGAAATAATGTAATCACCTCCCTATTCATAAACCGATCTAGAGCTTTGGGGTCCATGGGCTTGGTTTTCCATCTGGGTGCAGCCATGATTCTGTAGGCTGCATGTTCGCTGCATCAGCAGCCTTGAAACAAATACTACCTGACAAACTGACTAACTCCTGACAAATGACGCAGAGAGATTTCTATTGTTTGGGGTAAGACTTCAAACAGATGACCATAAGTACATCTGGTTTCTAATAGTGTTTACTGCTATACAATTGTAGACCAACCAAATATTGAAATTACTGAAATGTAAACATACATTTTCAACAAGATAACACTTATAGACATGGGCACCCAAATGTTTTGGTCAAGGCAGGTTCCCTAAATAAAAGCCACACTAAAGCCACAAACCTTGACCCCACCAAGTCTATTTAGGCAGTTACTAGATGGTATTTCCACAGAGCTTGATGTACTCATTGTGAGTAGCAACCCTACCCAATCTGTTTTATCCTTTCTCTGACCTACATCTCCAACCAATCAGGGCCGGGAAGAGAGGAGTGATTTGGAGTGACACCCTTGTCCTTCCCAGCAGCACTTAGAAGGAGAAATCCCCTTTCGGGGGCTCTAAGTGCCCTTCTGCACAGATCTAGAATCAGCTTAACCTTCCTAAATCCTAACCTTAACCTATGCTTGTGCATTGCTGAGAACTGAACATAGACCTAATGCGTTCTAAAACCCTCTTTACTGTTCAGATCCTATGCCTTTAAGTTTTGGATACTGTAGCCAAAAGATCAGCCTATACATTGAAACAATAAGTAATTTAGCCTTGGAACAAGCCTTATGGCTGGAACATATTACAAGATTGTTCAAGTGTTACCCGACTAGGGCAGTTCAGATGTGAAGCTTGCTGTTTGGTCGGGTAGTGGCTCACGCTAGCCATTGGGACAAAGATGGGCGTCATGCACCATGACGCAAGATGAGTCTGTCATTCCAAAATGTTTACCCTTTCATCCACAACAGCTCAATGTGAATACAATCACAAACTGGATGTTATTGCTTCTTGCTCCATGGTCCAGAAGGTTGCTGCCAGTGTCAACAGCAAATTAAACAATTATAGATAATGTGGTGTAAAACCTATTTAGTTGTTAATGTCAGTTGCAACCAAATTTGCTAATTTCAATGCTTAATGCAATGACTTGTTGCTATTGGCTAGAATCACTGTACTGTTAAGGAATTCACTGCTCTATGTACTGCATAGTAGGAGGATATTAAGTCCACCTACTTTGGCCTTTTATTTGGCCTAATTTGGATGCAGGAAGCTCCTGATTATATTGCACATTCTCTCTTCCTCATATACTGTTGGCAAATGTTCGCGAGCTTTTGCAATCCATTACCCTGTGTGTATTTTGAAATAGCCTAGCTCTTCTAAAAATATATTTTTTAGTAGAAACGTGTACCACTGCTACTTTTGGTCACTTGTTTGGTTTGAGTAGATTAAATCAAGCAGTTAAGAATAACAACATGCCCTACTTCCCATTTAACATCCCTTTCAGTTGTACCACGCTAGTTCCTCTAAATATAGCCCAAATAGGACATCTGCTGTAGTCAAATCACCGCTACCACAGTTGCACTTGTTCAGGCGAAGGTAACGTTCATTCGGCAAAAAGCCTCCACCCACAAGGTCTCCTTGACATTAGGCTAGAGTTTACCATTTTGACAATGGCAAGCCCCTATTCCTGGTGTGTAGCAGTGAGCCAATAAATACAGCAAAACACACACGTGAGTATGAGTGACTGTGACAGGACTTACTGTGTATGTGTGTGTATGTGTTTGTGTTTGTACTCCTACATTCACTCAATGCCTGGAGAAAAGGTTTGAACATATAACTGGTAATTCCATGATCAAAGCAGCACAAAAACCAGCAACAGAGAGTTGACGCAGCTGTTTTTTCTTTTTTTTTTTTAAATGTTAATAGAATGCTAACATTTTATCATAGGGCTGCAGTGCTCTTTCCATTGGATGGCCCACCCCTCTCTGCTGCCCTAGCTCTGCATCAACCTCTGCTCAACCCATCCCCCACTGACACTACAGTACAACTCATGGGGGGAAAGACCACAAGCTCTCTGAACAGGAGCTTCTCTCTTCTCAAAGCAGTGCATAACCAAAATAAACCTCGCTGGAGCCGGTATCTCTGGCTGCAGCCGCCCAAACCAGGCTAATCAATAAATGCATTGATTCTTTCATCCTTTACAACAGGATGATCTTTTTAAATCATATGATGATCACATAGTGAAGCTGATCATACTCTCATTCTGTACAAAGAAGGTCATTGACATGCCTGAGCAAGACTCCATGCTGATGTAGGGCTGAAGACGGTGACAAGGGGAGAAATCACAAAGTTGCATGAATTAGAGGAGCCACAGTGCACGACTATTTTCATCCCAGCACAGCCCATCATATATCTCGAGTTAATGCTTAGTCAATTGAAATGCATGTAGCCTTTGATGCTATCCACAAAAGGAAAATGCTGAGGGTCAACAGACAAACATAAAGCAAGCTTAATAGTATTAAGGCATTACAACATACATGGAAATAAGCAAAGCAGGGCTTGAAATGTCATTGTGCTGCTTCACATAGAGCTCATCGCCCGCAACATAGCTGTATTTTAGGCTATACAGTGGGCAATGAGGTGACAGCTTTGAGCAACATCTAAGGCGGAAAACACACTCCATGAATACTTAACATGACATGATGCAAACTGACATTCAAATGGTGTAATGCTGCACAAAGCAAAACTGAAGAATAACAAAACTCGGAGACCACCACGAGTATCTAGGCAAACATAAAAACCCCAGGTGTGCACATGCAAACACACAGCCAAGACAGTGCATTTCATGTGGAATCTGATCAAATAAGTTAACAACCCTCAGCCATCTCCTTCTGCAAATTAAGAGAATGCAAGCTAAAAAGCCCATCACAAGGGGAAGGATGCAGGATCAGAAAATGCGTCATATAAAAGTTCAAATTAAAAATGAGAATCTGATTGTTGTCAGTATGTTTGTCTTTTGTCGGAGTAAATCCTCAATCCAACTCACCCACGTGCCAAATAAATGCATGGATAACTGAAATTCCAGGCTTTTTAAATGTTAGCCTCGTCTGATCCAAACTGTTTGGAAGTCCCAATTTCCACAAATCAGGACAGAGAACACATTTTCAGCTACACAGTGGGGGCAGATACCATGGACACATATACAGACAAACATACAGACAATAGTTTGTGCTGTTCTATGGGACAATTGCACTACTCTCTTGCCCTGTGGTTTTACTGCTCACATTAAATGCACAAAGACAAAATGCCCATTTCAACGTCATCAGGGCGGCGGTGGCGTGCAGCCCTCTCCACCAAAAAGCCAAACAAAAGTATGGCCTTGTTGTCATGGACAGAATATGCCATTCTATAGCAAGCAAGCTGATGTTGTTGTTGTCATGTACTCTGCAGCTTTCCAACCATAGCTGGTGGAACAAGGGACATTTGTTAAGAATAGAGGAAGAACTGACTAATTGAATGGTCCAGGGTCTGGTGGCAGCAACTAGCCAGAATACTATTATTGTCACTCCATTTTCATTCCAGTGATCAGCAGAAAGCCCACCTAGTGTTGTAGCCAGTATAGATGAACATGTTTACCCTGTATTATAAAGCTATTGTTAGATTGCTTCCTTATTAGCCTATAAACTAATAGTCCTAAATTTAGCCTACATCTGTAATAGCTTGCCTATACATTAGATCTATGTGCAATTTTAACCCAAGGGTACAACCAAGGATGTGACATCTATTCAAATAGGAAGCCAAAATCCTTATGCATAACATTCGACCAAAAACTGGATTAAACTGGTCCATGGCTGCGTGTTGGGAGCAGAGCATTGTCAGCTTCAGCTGTTCGTTCTAAATTTTTTATTTCACCTGCTCTTGCGAGCCAATCACTAAGTCAGTATCTGACCCACCCCAATAAGCAGATGGCAGAGCCATCCGCTCCTTTGAGTGCACTGACTTCACAATACCACACAAATATCAAACTTTGGGAATTTTGATTGCCTTTTACTATTTGTTTCAAGTTTGGTGCTTGGAGATCATATGCCAAAAGGTTCACAATGCACTTTGAAATGCTCTTCTTTTTACTAGTTGAGAAGCATGCCTTGAATCACACACATTTCAATCGCAGCAAAGTAAAGCTTTGCATGTGTTCATAGCAATAACCAACCAAATAAGACTTTGCATCATCAGCTGTGTAAGTTCATCAGTGTGAAAAGTGTCAGACAAATATATTTGGTTACTCATACTGACACTTAACGCGAATTGATTCTAATGTGAAATATTGATCTCAATCCATACAAGTAGGCATGAATACTTATTACTGTTTATTTATTATTATCCATTACTCTAATAATGCCATAAAATAATCTTCTATCAGCAGCTGTGATCCACAAATATATCAACATCAACCCTCAAAAAAACTGCCTGGTCTAATCCTAAAAATTATTAGATTTGTGGTGACCCTTTACCAGAAACAATGAATCACTACTCTCTGTTTTGATACAAATTGCTCCTTGCACCCAAGCCCTTTTCAGAGCATTCCCACATAACTCTAGGGATACACAAACCCTCGTTAACAATGTAGACTCACATCTTCAGCTTTTTTCTGTGGTCTAACTTTTTACTCTGGGGACTCACATTTTCCAAAATCATTGTTTTTTGTTTTTTTTTCTCAATCAAACCAAGAGTAGGGTTGCGACACAAATTGTTTTTTTCAATGAACAATATGATGGAATCAAACAGCACATGATTTGTTACATGTTTCCCTACTTGACAGAATAATAAAGTAAGAATAATGCAGCTGTGAATAATAATGAGGCCATTTTCATTATAAAACATGACTACAAAGCAAATCTGATAGCAAATACTAGAGCCAGCAGGCAGCTCTCTCCTCTCTGTGCTTGCTCACTCTGTGTGTGACAGTGTGTGTGTCCACATTGGCCGTTGCTATGTTACTGAGTCACGGGAAGGGGGGGCAGTGCGAGTCAGACTGAGATTTAAAAATGGCCTCTTCATCGAGCCTCTCTGACAAACGCGAGAGAATCTTGTAAAAATCGAATCGAACCTTGAAGCCAAATTTCTGTCTTGACATTGTGGAAGAAACTGAAAACAACATCAAGTGTACCACAGAGATTTTCTCTTCTTCATACAGGAATCTGAGACGTTCAGCAACATGATTCAGGACATAAACACTGTCAAAGCACAAACGTCCACAGGACTCAAGCTCCAATGTCAGAATTTCTGCTACAACGGGCATCAGCTAAAACTGACAGGATGATGACATTACACTTGTCTTTTAATCTTAGGTTTGGAATATGATCTGAAAAACTGGGTTTTCCTTGTTTATTTGGCTATGTCATTACAACGCCACTGTTGCACTCTTACCCATTCCAAGCATAACACACTATTTAGACAGAGCATGTGTGGTCTGCAACATCACTGCAACTTATATTGTATGCAATCTGCCATTGATAAAACCTGATCATGACTCCAAACATTAGGATAATATTAATCATAGAAACAACAATGTTCTTGTTTCAGTGGTTTTAATAATGTATTGTTGTATGCATATATACAACCTAAATAATTCATACACAGGTCATACATTTATTAAAGAAATAAAAGAGAGAGATTATCCTAAATAGTATTTTATAATCAGTGAAGCTTTTATTGTATTTCTCTTTTAATAAGCCACAAAATAGGTTCATTTAACATTTTTCTCCTTAGAGGTGGGACAATAAGGGGGGAGTAAGAGGATATGCTGCTCTTAAAGGAAATGTTGCTGTTCCTGAGACTGCCCTCAATACTTTTCTTTAGTGAAAGACTACTTCCCACTGAACATCAATAAGCAAAAATGGTATGTGTTCCTAATTTTTCATTCAATAAAGGAGGCAACCTTGAAACAACACAAACTTTTCACATTGCAAGACCACTGTTTACCTACACTCACCTGTAGGGCTAGTATAATATGCCGTTTTTGGGTTCATTTAAAAATATATTTCTGTGATTCACCAGTGGGTCCCAACTGAATCTTTGAAAAACAGCTATACTACTCCTTAGGCTATTTCACTTATACATGTGTGTGCCTTCATACTCATATTCTATAACCAAATTGTAGTTTGCAGTTAAACCCCACCCACCACCCACATACACACAGCTAGCTCGAATATTTTTAGCTTCTGGCTAACAAATAAAGCCTGCATTGTTTGAGGAAGTGTGTTGTTGGTTTGTTTATTTTAAGAGGGAGACACTGGACACTTAAAGAGCTCGGCATGGTCGAAAAGAAAGGAAATTCCTCCGAGGGGGGTCTTTGCCACTCTGACTTCCTCATTGCAGCAATGCGCGGCCATGGTATGTGATTTGAGAAAAGCGAGAATGTTGACCGAAAACATCCACGGGCAACGTTATGCATCGCCCTCCCCCATCCAAAATACAGTATCATCACACGGGGACGCGCATTTTTTAGCAACGGGGTCCGCATTTTGGCCGACGCAACGCCTAATTCCTGTTTGACACTCCCTTTAAAACAAACAGTGCCCTTTAAACAAACTACGCCAGTAAACAACAAAAGGCAGCAGTTCGGAATAAAGATCAATAAAGCAATAAATACTGACCAGAAGTAGTGCTAACATGTCGCAAACTGCAAGATTTAGAAACCGCTCAATGACTCAGACGGGCTGCCGTGAAAAGGAAACAGTTGAGAACAAAAAAAGTCGCTCGGAGATGCCCCGAGTGAATCCGGTTATAGATGGTTATTTATACCCATAAACGTCAAACAGAGGCGGATTTGCAACCATCAATTTGTTCAGCGTGCAACTGGCATTATCCTTACCTACACAGTGAATGAGTTTGTGTCGCCACGAGTCAAGTTCCTGCCGAAAGCCGCGCCTCTCGATTGTGCATTGCTGCCTTTTGCACAGGCTCGCCATTTTCTACCACCGAGCTTCTCTGGGCGCGCTCACGCTTGGAAGAG
The DNA here is from genome assembly GCA_900302615.1 of Holocentrus rufus. Classification (NCBI taxonomy): domain Eukaryota; kingdom Metazoa; phylum Chordata; class Actinopteri; order Holocentriformes; family Holocentridae; genus Holocentrus; species Holocentrus rufus. Next base: position 37,845 of record OMLF01010899.1, read on the forward strand.
GAAGCGCTTTTGCTGAAAACGCGCGCGCCTCCGAGGCGAGTAGGAAACCACTCCGCTGGGAAATAATGTTCACAGGTTTTACACTTAGTCACTCATATAAATACGGTAGTCGAAACATGCAATGGTGGAAAATAACTGGGAACAACGTAGAAGCCAATGTAAGCAAAAAATAAATACAAAAAAGAATTTTAAAAAAAAATGATTTTCAGCTCTATACGTTTAGACCACAAACCTTCACATGATTTATATCTGGTTGATACTTATCATCATACAGTTTATGTTATATATATTTAAGTCAAAATCTTAAGGTGGCAAAGGTGAGAAAAGTGGATGTCGGTGGGTTTTAACCTCCCACCATCCTTATAACTAGTAAATACTAGATACTAGCTACTGTATTTGATTAGGTTATCAATCATATGCTTTCAAAAGTGGCCTCTCTGCTTCTGTTTTACTTGAACAAGTCAGAGATAAGTTGCAAAGCAGCATTAATGGTTACAGTGACAGTCATCAGTAACTGTTAACTAAGCATATACATTCATCCTGAATTGTGTGTCTTTGACTATTCACTTCGCCAAGCTTAATGTATAAACAGTTTTGCTGAGAGTGATTATCCTTCATGTTCCCCAGCGTATATATTCTTCAGATGTATTAATCAAATGAAAGTCAAATAGACCGACTCGTCTTGTGGACTCAAATGATGGACCGTAATTATGCAAGCTGTTAAAAAAAAAATCCCTTACTGCCCATGAAAAATATGTCTGCCACCATCTCTGTGCTGTAGCACTTTAGGCCAATCACAGAAAGTTTTCAATGAGCGGCAACAACAGTCATGCAATGAAACAGCACGGCAGTCAGGGCTCTGTGATGCTGTTGTAATGACGCCTTCAAATGTTGTCGGAAATACTACTGTCAAGAGCTGACGGCATGAATGAGACATTTATAGTGGCATTGACGGTCGATAGGAAAACTGATGTAGATTATTTGATTGCAATATGCTGTTGTTTTGTTCACTGCGTAACATTTTATAATTGTTGTCTATATTGAGACCCTATTTCTTTTAATTTCCTGCATTTTCGCTCGATATATCAGAGTGCCTTATAATATTTTCTCCTTTTCATTGTGTCGTTACAGCAAAAGGTATCTTTCTGCTTCTTGATTCATAAACTGAAGCACCAACTATAACTGCTATCCATTATAAATCCACGGGGCCATCTTTTTTTCATATACGACCAAATGCACGCTTACGACTTTTCAACTCAGATGACGAGGCTTACGAGGTACACTTGAAAGCAGCATACGTTTCTCAGCCGGTATTTTAATATTTTCACGCCCTCTGCACGTTTAAGGTGGTTTCCATGCTTCAGAGACGGCAAGCGCAGCGTACAGGTAAATTATAGTTTTACTGGGTGTTGTCGCTTTTTTTATCAAGAGTTGTGCTTTAGCCTTCATGCTACAGTCGATTACATAGTCATTAGAAGGATATCCCAGCAACACGTAAAGGCTTTGCACTGATCGTGACATGACAGCTAGGCCTATTCACAAGTTGGATATTTACAATGGAGTAGACGATGACTGTTTTAGTCTTGGTGCTAAGTGATCAATAATTCATTCAAGGGCGACAGCATGGGTAGAATTACAGCTCGCTGTCATTCTTTGACACAAAGATGTTGCTACAGCGTTTGAAAGCAAGATAGTAGCTGCTGAACATCATTTTCAAATGCTTACTTGAAATCTGCTTTTGTTTATGGTTGTGGTCATGCAGTGTTTCCAGGCACAGAATATTCATGCGTAAGTCTATGGGATAGTTTGTGCTTTTAAAGATGACATGCACCCTTAAACAGAATCCACATAGGCCATGTTATAATTAACAGTTGACAATTAAGATGTGTAACCATAGAACTTGAATGGAGTCCATTTGGAATCTAACTGAATCCATTCAAGTTCTGTGGGTGTAACTAATGGCTCTGCTGCAAACCATGTAACAAAACTTGGATGAACACCAACATAAGAACATGGCTTTAATGTCAGAGGGAAGGGGATGAATGAAAACGAGTATGTCCTAGGGGTTATTAGGTGGGCAGCACCCATCACAGATGTTTCATTGAATCAGACACCTCCAGAGGGCTCAACACAAAATCCTGGCACCCACCACCACTCTATACTGCAGCACTGCTAATGCTGAAAATGTACAGGCAATCATTTTTGTATGCCCTGGAAATGGGATTTAAGCAGATTTTTGATGATGTTTTGTATCCTTTAGAAATCAAGTGCTAGCTAGTTTGTGTGGTACCGACTGAGCCACATGCACTTTCCAAGCATGCAAATGCAACATTGACATCTCTCTTATTTTGTTTGGGTAATTGAATTTAATGCCAAATGATGCCTGTGTGTGTGTATATCTGTTGTGTATATGTGTGTGTGTGTGTGTGTGTGACTTCAAAGCAGGGGCGACATGACTCTGACCAGAGGATCTTTCACGTATGCCAGCGGGGAAGAGTACCATGGCGAGTGGAAAGAAGGCAAGATAGTCCTCTTTATAGCATTATACATCTAGTCTTTACTAGGGATGTCACAAGTATTGATACTTAGGTAGTAAGTCAACACCAAAATCTTAAACAAAACCAATACTCGTGTTTTCAGTATTGGTTTCACTGACATAACTTGATGCCTCAGCATGTTCTGGGATTTCTGTTTTCAAATCAGCTATCAGAAATTATGGCATTTCACAGATATTGGTATTAACCACCAAATGTTGTATGGTGATATCACTAGTCTTTATGTGTGTTTCAATACATCATGTAAGTGTTTATGTGTCTCTCTAATGTGGGTCAGTGCCCATGGATTATCTGAGTTGAGTGAAGAGCAGTGAAGGAGGCCAGAGGGATTTTAAAAACACATTCTGTGTTTTGGGATTTTGAATGAATGTTTGTTAGTTCGGATAGTATTGTATGTGACAGTGCTCAGGTACCAGTGCAACTCAACACATGCTTAAAATAGTCCGTGAAATTAGATTCAAGTAAACCATGTCAAGATTTCACAATGTTTTTTCACTATGTTTTGCATCAATTAGTTTTTGCACACTTGCCTTTACACAAGTTCATCGGGCTCCTAATATTGACCGTCCTCAGTGTCTCATGTGGTCTAATGTGCGCACTTGAGCAACAGACAAGCCATGACCATATTTTATGAGAGTTTAAATGGAAGATCTCACAGCAGTTACTGGGGAGAATTAAAAGGAGAGCATCGTTCATTAGCACCGGTAACAGCTTGAGTGAATGAATCATGTGCCATTCGCTAAGGTAACAACCTTTTCTTCCTGCTAAAGGTGTTGGTACATCATCAGCCCTGTATAAATCCAGCCGTTTTACTTATCAGCTTGACATCATGTGCAGTGAAGGCTGTGCATTTTGATAACATAGTTTAAACATTATAGTTTAAGGTGAGCTAAAAAAGCAGATTTTATGCATACATGGTCATTTGTTTTCAAGCAGTTTAAAATAATTTGCTAGTATGGAAACATAAGCAAAAATCCCCAAGGGGTCATAGGTCATTGGATTACCTTTCAGTCAATTACTGTAAATGACTTTACATGTAGGTACAGATACTGGAAAGTGAAATTGTACTGTGAAATGGAAGTTCATCGGCAGTTTTCACCTGTGTTAAAGATTACAGGGAAGTTCATACTGCTTTAACACATACACACACATAGTACCGCCGTAACATACAAGCTCAAGCTATTAAGCCAAATCCTAATTAGCAACCATTGGCAACCCATGACGACTATAGACAGATTTACTAGCTCTGGCTTTGTCAAATCTTCAGGATTAGACTTTGAACTCTTTTAGGAAATCCTCGAAGACTGCTCCGTCAACTGCTGTTGAGAAAGCAAATCAATCAACACAGAAGGAACTGCAGCATCCAATGATTTTTATTTTATACGGTACTTGAGAGGCGCATGATTCTGGATGATTTATACTTGCTGGGTTCCACTGGGTCTTTGTCAGATTTAATTATGCAAATGTGTATTTTTTCTGCGCACTTAACAAGTGAAGTCATTTTAGAATAAGCTGTTCAAAAAATAAAGTTCGCCCAATATGGTTGGATTGTATTTTTTCTCAACTTTTTCTTTTTCTTTTTTTGACAACCATTGTAGCGGTTGCCAAAAAAGGGTGCAGGCACATGCATTCTGACATGACTAAGCTTCAATAGTGGATCATAGGCAGTAAGGAGAGGAACATACGTACATTCCTTGCATGTTTTCACAGTCTAGATCCTAAAGTAGAAATCCCTGCTAAAAAACCTGCTGGATTAGAGGGCTGTAATTCCCCACTGCACAGGAGGCAGATGGGACTCCTAATTCAGTAGTAAACCTTTAGCTGACAGAGGGGGGGAAGAATACTTAAATCCCAGCACGTTCTGAGTCATGTGACACATGTAGCGGCTCCGCAGTATCGAGTGAATATGAAACCCTGAGTTGCATTACAACTTTAAATGGCATGCCCTCTGATAAATGATGTGATCAGTATATGTATCTGTTATGTACCATTACGAAAGGCTAATCCAAGAGGCTGAGTGGTTAGATGAAGCATGAAAAGACCCATGCATTTGAGGAAAGGAAATGGAAATGGAAGTGAGACAAAATGTCCAGTTGCCTTGAAACCACTCGTCGTGTTTCATGCCTCAGTTTGAAGTTTCGGGCATGACATTTTGTTGATGTCTCTCTCAGGTCGGAGGCATGGTGTCGGTCAGCTCAAGTTCCACGATGGAACCTGCTACACAGGCCAGTTTGAAAACGGACTCTTCCATGGTTCAGGTGTACTGCTCTTTACAGATGGATCAAGGTGGGTCTGTGTACAGTGCCTGTGGGACAGAGTGAGAATTAATTCTCTGTTCGGTTGCCAGTGTTCACCTGCACCACAACTCTGTTAACACTACTGTTTTTTTCTAATCTAAAAAAGGTACGAAGGAGAATTTGCACAGGGAAAGTTCCAAGGTACTGGAGTGTTCAGTCGATATGACGGCATGAAGTTTGAAGGTGAATTTCAAAGTGGACGTGTTGAGGGATATGGTAAGCTTGTTAGACCATGTGCACAGCTTATGTGTCATGAGTTTTGCTGTTGTGATTTGCCTTTGTCATCTTTGTGTGGTTGGTCACTGTTTCCTTCCTCCTGTTCCTGTCTCTGTGCCTCCAGGATTATTGACTTTCCCAGATGGGGCTCATGGTGTCCCACGGAACGAAGGTTTGTTTGAAAACCACAAGCTGCAGAAAAGGGAAAAGTGTCCGGGAGCGGTGCAACGGGCGCAGGCTTCAGCCGCCAACGCTCGCAGCCTGGCGCTATGACCATAGTGACCCAGGAGGAGACATGGTCAGGGTTCCAGCACCCTTCCAGCAGGGCCTCAGGGATGTGTATTCGTAAAGCCCTCTCCATCTCCTCTCTGCGTTTCTATCTCTCGCTCTCTCTTTTCTCGTTCCCACCTTCTCTCGTCTTTCTCAGCATCCTCCTCGCCCAGCCTTCACACTGGGCTGGAATGCACCACACATGCAATTTGATGAAACAGCGATCTCTGTTCTGTTTCTGACTTTTGGGAAATGCACAATGCCATGAAGCACACTTTCAAACTGCAGAAGTTATGTAAGCAGGAAAATCATGCAGCTGTTTTTCTCCTGTTCTGCATCTTGCGCCCATAAACAGTGTCTTAGTGTATTGATTTAGCATAATTAGCTGCTTCTCATTTTACCAAGTATATGGGAGATCTCACTATGATATTATTGCACATCTTTGTTGGTTAGAAAATGTGTTCTCTCCTGCATTGGCTCAGGAGATGCAGTGTTTTACGTCTGTATGTTGGACATGATTAGCCACTAAGTAGATAAACTCACCTCACCAAAAAAAAAAAAGCCGTAATCCATCACAGCAGAGTGATACTTAACATTTCATTCCAAGTAACAGTGCTGCAGCAAACTTTATTATTCAGTGAATGCATTTTAATGGTGTTTTTGCTCTTGGAAGATCAATGTTCACGTTTGCCTTAAAGAAGGTTTGTAGAAGGAATACGGTTTAAGAGTGTCCGTCTCAAAATCAATAGATGCTCATGGCCCTCTCTTGCCCTCTTCCTCTTCATCGTTTACCCTGAGGGGGAGCAGCAGGAAGGAGGTCTGTCATCCTAATGAAGCCGAGGCACAGTGGTCTATTTGAAGATTGCCTTCACATAAAGAAACACGTGCTGAGCTGATGACGACTTACAGCTCCCATCACTCACGAGTCCAGCTCTCCTCACTGCAATAACACTCTCCCGGTGGAAAACATTGGAAAGGAGATTCAACGCCACTGGATAATTTTCTCATGTCTGACTCTGGTGTACAAACTAAAGGGAATCATTCAATGGACACCTTCAGATTTGCTAAATAATGGTGATAATCATGAAAAACTGTTGTTTTAATGACATAGACCTTAGTTGAGGCAGACAGAAAGGATGGAAAAGTCAGATCTGTAAGAGTATTTAATCCCAAATAATTTGTTTTTCTGTGAAGTGTGTATTTATCCAATGATAATGATAGACTTTGTACTCACCTATCTACACCAACCATACTCTCCTACTGTTGTTATTATTGGTTATTAGGGGCACATTATGGTGTAAAGAGGTATTTCTGACAGTGTAGTTGGGTATTTTGAGATGTTTAGAATTCACTAACCATTACAGCCAATCACAGCTACTCTGTGATACCAAATGAATTCAGTATACTTGAACAGTTAATAGGCCTTATGAAATATTTCTATGTGGACAAGGCTTGTCTATGGTTGCCTCTGCAGAGCCTCAACCAAAGACAATCAAGTGATATGGATAAGGGATTCTTGGGGTTCTTTATTCTGACAATTATCTGGAATAACAGTTGTTATTCCCTATAGCTGAACAATAAAAAATAATCGATAAGGACATTTCCCCGGGGGCTTTAGGGTGCAGAAAAACAAAATGCCAGAAGATCAAAGAGGGGAAAAGATTGCATTGTAAATATTCCTGAGGGAAAATGACAAAAATAAATAAATAAATGAATAAAATACTGAAGCAAAATGGGAAAAGAATATACAAAATTCAGTTTTAAGTCTCCAACCATGGATTCTTCTAGTCACTGGTATCCATTGCTTTATATTTTCTGAAGAAAAAAAAATCAATATTCAATATTGTGGGCCTGCACTGCTGCTTGCTTTGAAGAGCCCCTTAATACTGTAGTCTGCTGCAATGTACAATCAGGGAAATTGAACAAAATATTGGACACCGAAAACAGACCTGTGCATGCTTCAGTCTTTTCACAAGCACATGATGATACTTGATGTTTGCTGTGAAGTATGTACAAAGTGTATGATATGCTCTATTTCCAAAATGTGCTCGGATTTGTCTTTTCCACGCGCACCTGCTCAACCCTTTTTTGCCTACACACTCCTGTCTGAGTGAAATGGAAAATACTGGAATCTCACATCTATTTCCAACAGGAAACAAATGGTGCTTTAAAAGCGTGCCTGTCCGGACTTTCACCTGCCTGGAAAATATCATTACCATGGTTACCTTTTTGCTGTAACAGTATAATGTTGCTCTGAGTGCTCTTAGAGAAGACTACTGCACAGTATCTACTCATTCTCTTGAAATAGGTCTTATTATATATCACACCGTGGTAAAAGGTTGATGTGTTTAATAAAACCTTGTCTGGAAAAAAAAAGGAACATCTTTAATGAGTGCCGCAGCATTGCACTTGGACACAGCACAAGAGTAAATACTTCACATTTAGATGATTATGCAGCTATTTCCAATGTTCCAACACAGAGGCTAAAATTCAAGACATTTTAAAATTGCATAAAGGATTAGCATCGTTTGTGGATTAACAGGTTTCTCTGGTTTGGCTGCTACCTCCTGCTTTCCCCTCCCCCTTCTCATTCTGCACTGCACCCCAGTGCAGAACAACATCTCAGTATACCAGTGTGGTGTTTGCTTCTTTATTCTCCTCAAATTGGAGGCAACAGAAATCCAATGCAATCCAACAAACTGAAGAGAGGAGTGCATTCTAAAGTTTTCCCATCTGATAAGTGTATTGAGGTGATTGTGATATCTTTGTTTCTGGCCAGCTTGACAAAAAAAGGAGACAATGCAATTAATGTGTTATGATTAACCCTGTACTGGATATGTATATATGTAAACTTGTATATGTGTCCCCAACTGTTGCCATGAACCTGCTGGTAATAGGAAGTGTGTGTGGCTGAAATGTGATGAGTTAAACTACGGCAAACATCCCGGCCTTAAAACGTAGGATTAGCATGGCTGCGTGCATTTTAAAACAGCATTTACATTCACAATATGAGAAATAACAAACAGAACAGCAGCAAAATATTTGCTGAGCTTGGCGTGCATACAATTACAATATGTATGAATTGTGAATAATTAATAACTGTACATAAACAACCACAATCTGAGCAAGGAAGCGAGTTGTTGATTGTGCAAAAGCATATGACAAACCTCCCTTAGGTACATTTGAGCCACTGATGATAGAAGGAAAATATGTCCACTGAGCTCCCCTTGAATCCCTGACTTTAGCGGGGCATACCAGCCTTCTCTCCAATCCTCGCTTCAAGTCTCAGATACAATGCTACTGTGTGTTCTGGCCTAGACTGCAGCCTCTATAAAACAAGGATCCCTGCATGTATATTCAAATGCAAGTTATGTACAGCATTATCAATTATGTAGCTAAATGAGGCACCATAAACCAGATATGAAAAAATAATCTCAAGCAGTCACCATCCATGAGGGTGTTCTTCAGATCATAAAGCTCTTTAGAGGGGAATATCAAAAGCCAAAGCTTGGCAAAAGGTTTTAGGAATTAAACAGCGCTTCCTCATTCATGGGAATTTTGACATGCTTTTCCTCCTTTTTTAAGCTAAGCAGATCATCTTGAATCAGTTGCATCCAGCCTGACATTCTCCAGTGTCAGAGTTCAGACTAATCTCACAGCTTTAACAGCAATGCCCTAGAAAGGCAGATTTTGTTGGAGAGCATGCATCACTTCATGCTTATAAGACGATTCAGACTGATTTATACAGTCTGATTTGTGCAGACCTGCAGTGAAATTTTGAGAAATCACCATGTAGTGAAATATATGCTACAAACCTGAGACCATTTAGGCACTTAGTGGTTACAGAAATTGCAAGAAAAAAAAACATTGGCCTTGCATTGTATAAGAGTGAGTCAAATACAGTACCACAATATAGTTCCACAGCTTTATAATGCACTATAATCATCCTCTGCAGTGTTCTCAGGTGGTAACAGCCCCGCCTCCTTCAGCCGCTCCAATCTCTCAAGGGTCTCCACAGTGTCAAACTGCCACTCTTTCACCTGCTCCACCGCTGTCACTCCTTCCTGTAACAGACAGTTAGCACTGTCAGTCTCCTAGCAACATGGGATCAAATGTATAGTGAGATACTGGGGAGCTATACCTGCTTACATAAATCAGCAAAGGTCTGCCTCTTAAGCTAGAGAGACACTAGGCAGCTCTCTCCAATTCAGAGTACATCACATGCAAGAACTGTAGTTTGCTGAATCTCACTGTGCATTGTGTCCAAGAGGGTGTCACATTTGACATCTAGGAATCTAGGGGATAGCAATTTCTACGTGACTCTGCTCTCAACCGTTTCTTGTGGTTTTTCTTCTTGTATTTTTACAATGGATGACAACAGCTCAACTGAAGTCCCCTTTTCCACTCTGTCACGGTAGGACAGACTTGAAATATCAAGGAGGCCTTTTAAGTCCCTCCGCAGCTCAATTAGCTGCTCGTCCTGATGCATAGACCAAAATACATGTTCCTTTTGTGTTGCCGTTTTGGTCTCGTTAGAGTCGCCACAATTCTCCTCACAAACACTGAAGAAGAGCTGCTTGTGCACCCGCCTGCAATGTCACTGGCTTTTGACTGTTTCATCATGAGAGTCCATCCCTAGGACTGCTGACAAAATCAGACATCTTTAATTTTGTCTTAACAGTCCTAGTGAGTCGTGGGATCAATAAAACTGCATTGCTAGGGTGTCACACTAGACAAAGTTCTGTTCCCTCTGTCAGTTCCTTAAGACTCTCAGGAAACTCATAAGGCTGTGCAAATGAAGGCAAAGAATGAAAACCCAAATGAAAGTCTCCTAGTGTGTCCCTAGCTTTATACAATAAATAAGCATAATTTGGCTCCGCCTTCAAGCTAAACCAGACCACACACCAAGTGTAGAAACTCACATGATTCTTGATTTTTGTGTCCGCTCCTGCAACTATGAGCAACTTCACTATCTTATATCTGTTGAGGCGCACTGCGTCGTGCAGAGCGGTGTCCCCTTCCTGGATATAGAGACAACAATGCATTAATGATCATACATTAATGAATTATGGAGATGATGAGAAATTTGAAACACTAAGTTACTGCCTACCCTGTCCCTGCAGTTGATTTTGACACCGCAGGACAGAAGGTAGTCCACAATGTCAGCATGGCCTGTCCTCGTGGCCACATGCAAAGGAGTGCTATACAACTGCAGAAATGACACAGACAGACGCTGTGAGCTGCAGACACACACAAACACCAGGACCCACTGATATATGCTCACAGTTAAACAGGTACGTGTCCACACGCAACACCTGAATAAAATTCATGCAGTCACCTTATCCCTGACATTCAGGTCTGCACCATGGCTCTTCAGAGCTTCAACAACTTCCAGACTTCCTCCTCTGCAGGCCCAGTGTATGGCCATGGAGTCCAGCTGAAACAGAGGACAATGGCCACACCTCATTAGCAGTGCTGACTCCACACCGCTGGTGGGGGCTTTAGTGTGTGAAGGTAATCTGACCCAATCGCACCATCAGCTTTCAAAACAAGCAAGCCCCATGCAATGTCTTACCTTATCTTTAAAATGAACATCAGCTCCTTTTTCTAGAAGCTTTTCGACAACTGCACAGTGTCCTTCGATAGAGGCGCGATGCAATGCCGTTCTGTTTAACTGGAGAGCGGAAGCATATTAGAGAGAGAAAAACATGGCAGCACTGCAATACTATCTAGTAAAGGGTAGCCTTTTGTTTTGGACGCACTCTGATGTGTAGCAGGTGCAGGGCCGTTCCACAAATTCCTGGGGCTCATGCAAAAGCCAATTTTTTGGGGCCCTCACCACTGCACTTTTTTTCCTTGTTTATCTTCAAAAAGTCACATGTGGCTGAAAAATTATTTAGGGTCTAAGGTTCTCATTTTATGGACCCACAAGTTAGTTTGTAATCTGATTTATTTTGCTAAATGTCCATACTAAGTTAATCTGCTTTAAATAAAACTGAAAACTGTAGTCCAAAACAAGCATTTCAGTTTCAGGTCTAAGGGGGCCCCTCCACCTTCAGGCCCTCAGTAGTCAGCCCCCCCACCCCCACTGGGATGCCCCTGAGCAGGTGTAAAATGGATCTGTTTGGTTATATACCTCATCATGGACATTAGGTTTTCCACCGTCAGCCAGATACTTTTCTACCACGTTCAGTTTGCCCTGAGTTGCTGCATTCATGAATTCTGTCTTATCCACAGGCCCCGTCTGTACCACACACACAGAAAAACACAGATGAGGAGGAGAGAAATATATTCAATGATTCTGATTTTGTGTAGTATACATTAAGACCAGTTTCTCAGTAAGGCCCAGCTCACCACAGGTATTTCCACAGACACCTTGGATGAGGACTTTATCTTGGCCTTCTTCTTCCTTTTGCAGATCTCTATGATATTGTCTGATTCTTCCAGGTCCAAAATCTCAGGATGCAGATCTGAGGAAATCTTCCTCACCATATCCTCCGCCTGGAAAATGACACAGCCAATATTAGGTAGAAAAATAGTCATATGCCAGTATGGATGGGTGAGGGACCAAAGGCCTGTAAAGCCGAGGTGCCAAGTAGGCTAAGGGGTGTTGAGAGCGGGCAATGATGGTGATAATGTCAAGCTAAATTCACAGCATAGTGCCATCTGGGCTTAGTCATTGTACAGTGGTATGTTCCCAAGAAACCACTGCTTGCCATGTGTGTCACATAAGTTCCTCATAATTCAACTAATGACATATGGAGTTAAGAAAAATTGTCTTTCAGTACGAAGCCATTAGACTGGAAGGAAAACTGATATCTCTGTTCTGTTATGTTGATGTTAGTAACAAGGTGTTGATACTTCTCAGCTTCCTCTCCTAATGCGTTTATATCTATATTCAAGTGTCTTCCTTTCTCACAGCACTGCTGTCCTTAACAAATAAACATGTGAGGAAAAATCAAGTGAATAAAGTTTGATGGTCAATACTGGCCCCACTTGATCTTGACTTAAGATATGGTGGATAAAACACATAGAAAAGTGATCACAAGAAATGTATCATTATAAAAAATGTTTTCATTGAAGCAAGACATGGGAAGATATCTTGAGTTTCATTCAGTGCCACATCAGATTAGTTATAATGTTAGACAGCAACTTCTGTGTTTACCTTTCTTAATTTTATTGCACATAAAAAGAAATAAATAGTCCTTTTCACACTTGCATTTCTTAGCTCCGATCTAACCTTCACACTCATCCTTATTAACTGAGGCCTTACAATAAGTTTGGGGTTAAGGATTCACACTTAAAAAGAACACTTATAGCACAGTTTTGATTGGACAGCAAACATACTGTTGCTTTAGCTCTAACATCAATTCAGACTGCAGATCTAAAGCCTGACATTTTGGAGATATTCCCCAAAATCAAAGATATGTTGTCCTTGTAGCGGAGTTTAGTAGATGATATCCCACATTTGCAAGTGTTGCAAGTGTGAAAGGACTGTTTGTCCAAGGCTGATGGGGTGTAAGTCCAAGGCTAACAGGGGTCTTAGCCCAGGGCTAAATGCAGTGTGAAAAGGGCAGGTATGAATTCAAAGATGTAAACATCTGGAGAATAGCTGGATGAATGTGTTTTTTTTTAATTATTAATAAAGGAATAAAGGGGGAAGTCAGTTCGGCACAGGAAGGATTTCACAGTATTGCATACGACGCAGTATGATGTGAGAGTTGAGAATCATTGAAATTTGATAGTCTTGGCAAAACATCTTGATACCTAAAGGTTAATGCATGAGCAAGGTCGCGGGATAGGAGTGTGCTTTCATTTTAATGGCAGAGCATATGGACATGAGTCATCGATAGGCAAAAATACCTTTACAGTTTTGTATGCCCTCAAAATAAGTTTTACTGGAGAACTTCAGACAGTCCGCTCCACTCAGGTCCAGCACATCATAAGGTCAGGATGACAAACAGAGTTAACAAGCTGCAAGCTATTTCAGAGCAGCTGTACAGAGAGACTTAATTTTTATCCTTGTGTTATCTTTCTGTCTTATGTGTTTGCTAATGTTTCATCCCTGACTGACAGTTCATATTTAGGCATGAAGGTGTGAAGGTGTGTTAATGACATGGATTCTAGATAACAGCCTACATACAATTTCTTTATGTCTTCATGTAAAATTCTTATTCACCAGTAAAGGCTTTTCAATACATGATTGAATAACTCTGCCATAAATATGTTATAATCTGCTCCAAATTGTTACACAAAAAAGCAAAAAATACAAAAATAGTGAGTGTCTCCTTATTATTTAGGATTATTTTTTTAAGACAACCTTCACTAATATAAGGCATTTTGTAACATAAATGGAATGGCACTACAAATGACACCTCATCAAACACTTAGCAGGATTTCTTTCACCTACCTCAACTTTCTTCTCCATTTCTCTGCTCTTGTCAGGCATGGTGGTCGCCCACTGCACAACCTCCTCCATCACTGGTTGCATGAAGTCTTCAGACACACACCTCCTCAATAACAGGCTATTTGTCACGCTACCGGAGATCTAGATCGAGAGCAAACAGATGAGAAGTCGTGGATAACTTAGCTGACTGTAAGCCCCTCTCAGCAGCAGCGCCGCGAGCCTGGTGGTTTTAAGCTTCATAGTTGGAATGTTGGGTTCATGGTGGGACATTGTGTTACCCCAGCAAACAGGTGTGTGTGTGCGTGATTTGTGTGTGTGCATGTGTGTGTATGTTTGTGTGTAAATGCTAGTGATACGTCTCTCTCTCTCTCTCTCTCTCTCCTCTCTCTCTCTCTCTCTCTCTCTCCAACTGTCCAGGCATGTCACACCCAGGTCATGAGCTGAGAGCGCATTCATTCCACGGGCTCCTGGTTTTACTCACTCCTTTTTGCAGCAACGCCGAGTACTTCGCTTTTACAAGAGTACAGGCCTCATAAACACACTGTTCTGGGGGATTATGTTATTTATATTTTTTTCATTATGTCAAGTGATACCTTGTAAATACTTACCTGTTTCATATAACACCAGCAATCAATCATTGACCACCTTAAGCTTTGGAGACCTCCATTTAAAGTACATAAACATTGTGGCTTCATATTTGTAGTTCACATATTGCATCCAGCCATTAAAATAAAATATTCTCTAAATTGGTGGCTGAGTGTGTAAAGCAACAGAGGCTGCACAGGTGATCTATATGATCAATATCCAAAGGTCACAGAGCCAGGATGGAAAAGCCACTACAGTATAAGGTACGTCTGACTGAGCATGTCAGTTTTCATACACAACAAATCAAGATCAAGATGGACAGGGGAATAAAAAAGTGGGCCGAAGAAATATCAAATCAGAATTTATGTATTATATCAGACTTCAATCAATACACCTGACAGGGAAACCTTGAGCTCACAGTGTCTCTTGAGTCCACGTTAGTTGAACATTTTCTCCCATGTCTTGCTCACCGTCTCTGTCTGCACACACACACACACACACACACACACACATGCACACACTCACATACATACATTTCCTGCCAGTGTACGGGCAAGTGTCACGTTAATGGTTAACCATGTTGTTGAGGGAAGAGGCAGAGTTCATTCAGTAGGGTAGGAAATAGCAGCAGCCATTTTAGCCCAGTGCAACAGGGATCTCGCTCCCTTCCTCTCCACCATGGAAAGCCGGTGAACAGAAACGTAACGACTGAAATCTCTCCCAGGCTGCCTGTGAGTTATTTTGTTCATATCTGTTAGTTTAATACTCATCTTGATTTGTCTTCAAGATGCTGTGATCTGTAGTATCAGTTTCAGATGGTTTTGTTGTTCTATCTGGTAGTGAAAGAGTTAACAAGGTGCTTCCTCCAGCTTCTAGAAATATTTGCTTTTCTCGCATTATGAAGAATGTTTGTTTTTATCATATTTAGAGAGAGGCAATATTCTATTTAGAGACAAGGCAAATCAAATAGATTCTAATTGACACCATGAGCCTATTAATTTGTGTGTGTTAAGGTAGAGGTGCAGCTGCCATGGTGACGCTGAATCACCTGAGCATAGAGGATCCAGACAATGGCTTGCCTCTGCTCCATGAGGCTTCTCAAACTACAATACCAACACCAGTCATTCAAAGACAACAAGGGTGCATGGAGCCACACCCCAGACCATTCTTCATCAGCAGGTACGTCTCTCCCTGTGTCTGTTTGTCTAAGGGTGAGTGTCTGTCATTTAACTCCTCAACTCCACCAGTCCTATTTTGTCAATACAAATGCATGGCATGTGACCAAGCTTTGTTCAAACCCACACACATTTATTTTAATCTCTAGCAAAGATCCTAAGGTTTCCAAAGATGCCAAATATGTCCCGCTGAATGAGAGATGTGTATAAAATGATGCACAAGACATCCAGATATTTTCTATTTGATGTAATGATGCAGCTATAAAACAATAGCATCTTGTGTTTGAATATTTCACTCAATATTAGCATGATGTAGCTTCAATGAAACAGCAGATACAAAATATAATAATAATCTTTATTTGTTTGGCACTTTTCAAGCATGGAACACAAAGTGCTGTCCGAACCGATACATGTAGAATATGTATGTGATATTGCTGTATTGAAAACAATATTGAAAATAAAAAAAATCTTACTTTGAAGCTACTTAAGGGGAAATTTAGGGGGGTAAATTGGAGTTGAAGTAGTTTTTGTGATAGAACAGGTTCATCAGTACTCTCTCCTTTCATGCAGGACTAAGAATTTGATCCTTAGTCTGGTGCTGCTGACTGGAAGCTACTCAGCTATTTTGGTTCCAGCATATTTCCCGTTGGATAAGCTGACAACTGTCAACGACTACCAACAGCCCAAAGATCTGGTATGGATGCACGTGTTCGAGGGCATTTTAGATCACACGTTGCGCTTTATCAGACCCCGCCTGTCTTACCTGTCTGTCTGCCTTCCTCGCTTCAGGCCTTGCTAAATCAGTCAGCCACACTGCTGTCAAGCCCCTGTCAGCCTAGATGGTGTCTGGACCACCTCAAGCCACTGTCCTCTTCTGCAGGTCTGCTGGACATCCCTGTGTTTGTCCAGCAGGAGACCCCTGTGCCCTGGGATCTGTCCCCTCCTCTGGGGCTCCAGGGCAGCGAGGAGCATCTGGCTCTGGCTCTTGCCTCCCTGCCTCAGCCGGGCCTGCCTCCCTCACTGGGCAGAGAGGGCAGCTGCAGGCGCTGTGTGGTGGTGGGCAGTGGAGGGGTTCTTCATGGTAGCCATCTTGGATCCCATATAGATCAGTATGACATCATCATCAGGTATGTGTGACGTGTTGGAGACAGACACATATGAAAGTATATCTTACTCGTATGATGCTATATACTACATCCACCAGAATTTTAATGAGGTTGAAGGTGCACTTGGTTAATTTAAGTGAGAATTTTTAGACTCAAATGACAAAAAAGATGGAATCAGCATATCAGTTAGTCAGCCACTGATGAGAACCATGTAGACTCAATAATCACATGGCATGCTTATTCCATTTTTTGTCATCTGAGTCTTAAGTGTCCTCAATTAAATGGTCACTTGACAATTTTGCATGTGCAGCTGTAAGGGTCAGAATCACCAAGTGCTCAAAATTCATATTCATTCCATCCCTACTTGCATGGCACATAAAACTGTATTCCTGTGATAGAAATTCGATTAGGTTATTTTATTGTAATATTTTCTCATTTCTCACCAGATTAAACAATGCCCCAGTGCCTGGCTTTGAGAGAGATGCTGGTTCCAGGACCACCATCCGTCTGATTTACCCAGAGGGAGCCCCCCACTCCCCTAATGAGTACAGAGAGACCACCATGGTCGCTCTAGTGGTCTTCAAGAGCTTGGACCTGGACTGGCTCACCTCTGTCATCACCAAACAACCTCTGGTGAGCCCAAATCTCGGGAAAAATGACAAACTAAGACAATGAATGACCACATAAATCATTTGCAAATGATATGGCGAACCTGCTGCCTCATCACTTCCTCTGCCATACTCACATGCATCTCATGTGTTCTGCTGATTAGAGCTTCTGGTCCAAAATGTGGTTCTGGAGGGAGGTGGTGGATGATATTCCTCTAAGACCAGA
>OMLF01010899.1:75015-86720 GCA_900302615.1 Holocentrus rufus
AAAATCCAACCTCACACACACACACACACACACACACACACACACACACACACACTAGTCCATCAGTTGTCCCAGTGGTGAGTCGACTTGTTCTCAAGAAAGGCCTACAATATAATTTCATTTGGCTGTACTATTTATAGGTTTAAGAATAAATTTCTTCACTTTCTAATAATTGAAAAGCATAAGCTGTGCGTTTTTGAAGCAGAGTGCTCATAAATTTCTTTAAAAAAAAAAGTTAGAGAGAAATATTTTGGACCTTTCTGGTCCATTTCTTGTTTTGTGCTCATATTGAACACAGACGTGCAGCTTTAGTGACATTTTATGAACAATGTCATATTGTCGATAAATGGTGAAAGTTTGGCTTTGATGTTGTTACATAAAAAGATGAATTGGTTATTGCATGCAGCGCAGCAAGAGGGATGATATTAAATTCATCAGCAGCCAAATGTTACTGGTTGACTGGCTACTTGGTTCAAACAGTACATGTAACAAAGTGCTGTCAAAAAAAAATGGAAAAAAAAGTGGAAAAAAATGGTGCGACGTGCTCGATAGAAAGATATGGCTCTATTTATTAAAATATGACATTTTGGCCTTCCCTATCAGGGACCATTACAACAGAGAACAAAAAATGATTCAAAAGTCATTAAAAAAACAATTTTAGAAAATTATGCTGAGAAAGTAAACAGAAACAGTCAAACTAAAGGTAACTATAGGGAAAAAAGTTCTAACAGCTTTGTATAAATCAGTGGTGTTGCAATTTCTCATAATCCCAATTCCTCATCTCAGTGTCTTTTGTGCAAGATAATTGTTTAATTACTGAGAATGTTTGCAAATTGCTTCAACCAAAATTTGTGTTATCGCAGGGGAATTCAAAATCTTTTGAGAAAATCCTTCACTTAATTTTTCCTTTTTTTTTTTTTCATTGACAGGACTGGAGGACCGGTGCGGCTGTGTTATGGTAACCTGGGTCTTTCACCAGTGCGTTTGTCATGTTTGGTCAGCATGAATGGAACAGGATACTTTATAAGAAGACCACATTTTTGTTTG
Organism: Holocentrus rufus; assembly: GCA_900302615.1. Classification (NCBI taxonomy): domain Eukaryota; kingdom Metazoa; phylum Chordata; class Actinopteri; order Holocentriformes; family Holocentridae; genus Holocentrus; species Holocentrus rufus. The sequence continues at coordinate 76,063 of OMLF01010899.1, forward strand.
GATAGAAAACAATGGTGCGATGCCAGTGTGCATGACTGTATGCATGTATGTGTATGTGTGTTTGTGGAAGAGAAAGACTAACTTGGCTTGGAGTCCGTCAGTGCCGTAGGGCTGCAGCAGGTACTGATGGACAGTCTTGTTCCGTAAAGTTCCCGCCAGTTTGATTTTCTTCCGTGACCGATGCAGGTTGATGATATAAATCGTTATGGACCCTCTCACATAATTATGACTGGTGGACGGAAGAAAGAAAGAAAGAAAAAAAATCATCATTAGAGAATATTATAGCATGATGAACTCTACTGTATTGTTTCCCTTCACTGTCATAAGAGATAAGGACACAACTTAAAAAAAAAAAATCCTCTCCACATCTGTTAATGGGGTTTTATTATATATTACAATGCCATGCAGAATAGAATTCTCTATAATTAAAGATGACTACAAAGAAAGAGGAGTCTTTGATATTGTTATCACATATCACCATGATAGAATAAAACCACAACTCCTTGATCTTATCTGGATCAAAAGGCTTACATAAAACTCATTTAGTAAGATAAAGCATGCTCAATATGGAAATTCCATTAAGCAGTGAGCTATCCTCTATCATGATCATCTATATTTAGAATGAACTCTATTAAACCAGATTTCACCGGACTTTTCGAAAGCCCTCATCATCCCTATAAAGACCAGCTAAATGAACAAATCTGTTTCTTTTATACTGTATCCAGTCTGACTGTAAAACCTGTTGCTGTGCAGTCAAGGGTCAGGCGGAGGGTGTGAACGCAACGGACAACACTTCTTGAGTTACACAGACAACAGTGTTGGAGTCCCTCCCCTGAGAGCAAAGCGCTCGGGACACAACTTGATAGGGATATTGGTCAAAGGTAAATAATGAAGTGAGACAGATAAGGCAAACACGATAAAATCTAATAAGGGTGCAGATATGAAGACAAAGACAACACAGCTGTAGTGAATACCACATGTCTGCCTCGCTGTTCAGGGTCAGGGCCGTGCTTTAGCTAAACGGTCTGGTAGACATCTCTCCTAGTTACCAAGCCATAATCTCTAACAGTCTTGGCTTTCTGGTCGGCGTTTATCTCGGCTCTTTTGGGCACAGAGCGACACACGTATTTGATATTTTTACCAGGAGAAATAAAGGGGTGTAATGTTGATATGAAGTCTGCGCGTATGGCCGCGTGTTCAACTTTTCGAGCCTCTCTTTCTGAGAATCGTGGACCGTGTCTCCGAGTGATAGATCAGATGGTTAGATGGAGGAAGAGATAATGACCTTGCAGGCCTTTCAAACGATGAAGCTCCGAGGCATCCAAACCAGGAACATAAACATGTCTTCTTGGTACCGTTTGATGTCGGAGCATCGGTGGAGAGTGAAAAAATACCATGAAAACCACTAAATGGGGTAAAAGGCCAGAGTCAAATATCTCATTTGCAAAGAGCTTTCAAACCACTCACTGGCTAAGCACATTCACAGTGTTTGCTATCTGTTACGATCAAACCGCCAAGACAACAATGGCCCGTCCACTTAAGGGCTCAATGTATAAAACCGCTAAGTGGCAGAAATAATGACAACCAAAGTGGCTTTGGATTCGAGGCGGAGTGGTTAAATGCCTCACTGTCTGACCATATGAATCTGGGGCCGACTGGTATGCTGAGGTGGAGCCGAGTGCCATGGCATGCCAGGGAAGACTCCGAACTCCCACATTCCCCCCTGCCAGGTGGCTGAGGGAGGCACACTCGCTGAAAACTATCTCAAAACTATTTCAAATATCTGCATGCACGTCGTCGGGCCTGTGCGATGCTTATGCAACTCTCGCCCATTCGCCATCTATTGCCCATCTATCCGAGCGGCGCTCCACCGTCTATCTGATGCTCCACCTGGAAATGAGCCCCGTCTAGAATAAGGCCGTAAGTCTAGCCTGGTGCTGACAGCCGCTGGCCTGGGTTAAACGATAACCTTGAACAGGCCATGGTGGCGCTCTTTATCTTCTCCCGGCACAGACTGTCTTATTGTCACTTCCCCGCCCCCTCAAATACCCCCCTCCAGCCAATCCGAGACGGGATAAAGGCCTAGCACACCTTTCAGCGGCTCTTTGACGGCAAGGAGACAGCCCCCACACACCTGATAAGTGATACCCGTTAAGTTTTATAGGCTATGGGCTGTGAATGAGCAGGTGTCTGTGGTCTGGTTATTTATGGGAAGCTGAATGGGATGATTGAGGATTTTGTTCTTAGCCACCAGACACCGAGCCTCGGGTGTCTGGAGGAGGACACAAGGAGCAGAAACACAAGAAGCCACGGCAGTCAGATTCCCGTCAGAATCTTCCGAACCGCTCCTAAAGCTCTGCTACACATCACTCTGGAGAATCAAAGCTTGGCTCGTAATCGGCAGGGAATTGTTTTTATATCATGCTCCACTGCCTTTTTTTTTGGCACTTGCACTTTCTGGTATTTTACTGGTGTTTTTCTGGCATTTGCATTCACACATGGAACGGCGGTTTCTAGTTTTGAATTTTGGTCGGTTTTTATTATGACTTTGTCCATCTGTATTGATTCATAACTTTTAAATTGCTGCACTCAAATTACCCATGGGAATTGAAAAAAGTCTGAACTGAACGGATGGGCTAACAGGATGTGTGCACTGTGAAGTGGCTTTGGATAAGACAGTCATGCTCAATTGTAAAATGCCTATGAAGCAGTAATGCAATATTTATTTTGTACCAGATCATATATTTTAATGTCCATCCATGTTGTGTTTAAATGCAATGATGAGACCATAATGTGGTATGCAGCGCTTACTTGGAGAAGCTGGTGCAGTGGGCGTAGATGCGCAGCTTGTCTCGGATCACCCGCCCCGGCCGCGGTTTCCTCTGCAGTCCAGCCACTCGCACCGCCAAAACCCTCGGACCAACCAGGCGCTTGAAGACCAGGGAGAACCAGTAATCCTGTAAGGGCCACCACCAACACACACATACACGCACTTAGCATGACCTTAAAGACAGCGGACTGCAAGTGTCCAGTTCTATATCATCCTAACGCTCAGCCTGGTGTTCACCTCTCTGGCATTCAAAGTCACAATGCAAAAACAAGTGAGGAAAAGAGAGGACTCCTCCATCTACTAGGAGATAGTTTCAAAACATTGCCTACAACTGTGCCTTTAAACCCGAGAGCCAATCCAACGCGAGGATTTTTATTGAAAGAGACCCCCTAATAGAGTAATAGGGGATTCCACTGAGAGGGAATATTGCTAAAATCTCCACTTTGTTTATTCAGCCACGGAACAGACAGACAATTTTAGAAACAGATAAAGTTTCACAAACTGTGGGAATTAAGAATGTGCCAGCAAAGCAACTCGTCGATGGCACGGCCGCGATACGGTGCCAAAGAAAAGCGAATTCCACAAAAACATGAAGTCTAAATTTTATGTCAACATTTTCATATCCAGTGCAATGCAATATGCCATGCGATATCTACTTGTTGACCCATTTAGAATTGACAGGCCTTAAATATGACATTATTACAAAATATTATACTCCATCATGAATTGCTGTTTTATGTTATCATTGTTGATTGGTCCGCCATACTGCGTCTCTCTCTATAGACTACACAGACTCAACACCTCTCCGAGAAGCTTGGAACAACATGTGTTCCTCAGGAAGTTCCCATGCAATCCTGCATATGGCAACATTTAAGGGCTTCTTTTTTCCATGCAGGCTTTAACTTAATTTGCTGCCCAGGCATCGGAGAGCAGAGCACAGTATAGAACTGTATAGTGTTGGCCACAGGCAGAGCGATGGATGGATGAATGGACGGCCAGACCTGTGATCTATGATTATTACATACTTTATGAAACAAACAACAGTGCTGAGTCTGGAGGAGCAGAGTTTTATTTGTGCAAGATGGACAGCGCGATGCTATACTTTTGCTTTGTATTCACATTTCAAAACGACAGTTGAAGAAACCATCAGTATCCAGACATATTTCAAACTGCAAGCATGATGAAATCCCTGAGCAGTACAGCAATCTGAGAGGCATAAAACTGCAGTTTGCAACACTGTGAAATAGCACCTGATGTCCTAAATCCTCAATGATCTATCTATCCGCTTGTCTGTCGGCCTGCTTGTCCGCCTGTGTCTTTTACTCTATCTGTATTTCTCCCTCTGTAGGCAGACAGAGCGGCAGAGAGACAGATATTTCATGCAGCTACAGCGACGGCATCATCACTCTCAATTCTTAAATTAAATAATCTGTGGTCCAGAGAGCTAGACAGACGGGTTAATAGACTCTGATAGAGGTCTGCAACCCGACTCAACCCTGACAGGACTCCATCCTGTTGAAAGATTTGGGCCGGGTTCGGCCTCATTTTCGAATAAATACATGGGGCCTGGGTGGGGTTTGGTGCTGTTTTTGGCAAATAAATTTTTGGGTTATGGATATTTATTTCATTTTTGACATTAGGTGTGCATACACACACAGTGGGTGGTACAGGCTGTTTTTACTTAAACTACTTTTCCTTGGTTTCTTTTTATTTATGTGCATGCATAATCTCAGGTTTGGACAAAAAAATGATCAGCTGTGGGGTTTGGATTGGGCTCTGAGAGGAACTTCATGGCATGTGCCAGGTTCGATGATGCTTTTGAGGTGCATGAAGAGCTCTGCTCTGGTGTTGCGCCTGTGCAACAAAGTGGTTTTGTTGGGATAGGGCTGCTTGTCAAAAAAAATTACAATAACATGGAGACATTTTTTTACAGCAAGTCCCACAGATGCAACGCTACTTTTCTTAAAGCTGCTCTCTTTATTGTTAGTTTAAGCTAACACATTCTGACATATTGTCAGATTGACAGACCTATCCGCCTTTTTCCTGGCAAACTAGGAACCTGGACAAGCAAGGGCTCCAGGAAAGCAAAACCATACACCCGGGGCCAATCAAACCCCAACCACCCAACTAATGAAAAGGGGGAGCTAAAGAGGTTAATAAGGAGAATAACAATTAACTTTTAGCATCTAGCTAAATATATTAAATGAGAGTCAGTCTGCCTGGTGAGACTTGTTAATTCGTAAGCATTCCTGGATCATCAAAGTTTGAGGATACATCATTAGGTTGTATCCAGAGGGAGGTTAAACATTAGTTTTCAGTGTTTTTAATTTAACTGCAATGTGCAGTGTGCTTTAATTGGGCTGCTATAATGAAATAAAGAGACAACAGCTGTTAAAAATGAAGGGGGAAACACATTGTAGCATAAGAAAGGAGACATGCATGTACACCCACACATGTTTATGGTAATGTGTGTTGGAAAGGCAGAGGACCCAAGATGGGTAGTGAGAGTGGGCTATGAGAAACTAACTGGTGCCAACAGGACATAGTTGAGAAAAACGTAACAATTAGATACTGTCATCACCATGAGTGCACCTTTAAGACTCCATCTCTCTTTCTGACCAATGGGGAAAAAATTCAGTTTATCTATCTACCTATCTATCCGTCTATCTGTCTGTTTGGATGATCGAATTATGCACACACACACACACACACACACACACACACACACACACACACAATATTTTTTTCTTTAAAGCATGAGAGCACAAGAACTTCAAATATGTGCAAGCAGTCTCTTTTCAGATGGGAACAATGGACACTCTCCTATTGCCAGACACAAAATACTGGCATTTCTACCCCTCACAATATGAAAGAGCCATCTCAGATGAGAACAATTGGCACTTGGGGTTTACAACTCACCCCTGGGGGGAGACACAGACAGGGACAGGGACCAAACAAAACCAGCCAGGGCTCAAGAGGATGGACTGAGGACGGAGGAGCTATGGGATAGCCAGGTAAAAGGAGGGAGGGATGAAAGGATAGAGGAGAGAGGTAAAGTGGTTGAGTCAGGGGCTTGACTGGAATCAACATCTACCAATAGGGAGTGACCCAAGAGAAGGGGCCAGGCCATAAATTTCCCAGGCAGTGGACAGGTTGGCCCTGCAGTGAATTCTCTCAGCAGGTAGGCTGGTGCAGCCTTCAGACATCCAGCCATGTTAAAAGCATTGTGATCCTAGCGGGAGACCATCGTTTCCCAGGAAAATAATGGAGCACAAGAGGGAAGAAAAATGAAGCCATCTTGATTGTTTTATGACAAAGTTGAAGTTGAAGTCAAGCTCCAAGTTAAAGTGAGGCAGAAGAAAGCACACAGAGAGTAATAATGAGGAATACCCTTGAGAAAATATGGATGGTTTGTGCGTCAGCGATTATTGCATGGGCAGAGTCGCTTTAATAGTTAAACATGGCATTCATTGCCAAAGTTCCCCTTTGTGGTATTTTTTACCGAAATTAGAATAAAGAAATCCAATAATAATAATTGTGAGATATGCTGCGGGTTTTGTTTCCATCATCTTTATCCTGCACTGTGGAAGCAGTGATTTAGGTGTCCTTAATGTGAACCACGCAGCCGCGCTCAAGCTTCAGTTTAAGAGAGTCTCTCTGTGATAAATCTTTTTTATGGGTTTGGCATGTGATATCAAGTTATCACTGCTTCTCACACCTTTGACTAACCAATAGTAAGGCAACATCCAACATGATGTCCCTTTTCCATTCTTATAATCTAATTTTTTCCCCCCACTCTCTTTTCCACACTGAGATCCTTTTAGCACTAAGACAAGACTTAAAGCATTTTAAACCGCTTCTGAAAGAAAGAAAAAAAAATCTCACATTGTTCCAATTTTGAATACAATGGCAGCACAGCAGCTTCAACTAAATATTTCTCATTTAATTGTCTTCTATGCCTCTGCATACCAGCCCAATGTTAATATATGTATGTCAAGGACTTCAGGATTAGCTGAGGATGATCAGTTAATGATTGTTAGATAAGTCACTATGCAGGCAATTACCATTATATTACACAGATGAACAAGCAGTGTGCATTTATATCCGCCAGCATTAAATATGCATTTCAGGTTTCCAGTATGGTCCAGTCCCAGCCCCAGAGGAACCTGGGACTGGCCAGTTCCATTTCACACAGTGTTGCAGGGGATTTTACTACCATGCCTGTGTGTATCAGCATCTCAGGTTGCAGATCTCTCACCGGGTGGCTGTTCCACACAGAGAAGCACAGTTGTGGTGGGGGATGAGGGGAGCAGTGACACTGTCCTGAGCTACTGACAAAGGGCTAAGGTTACATGGCATTTCGCTCCCGCATCTAGCCACTCAACACCACTAAACACCTTTCATCTCAGCTAATAGCTCCCACGGGAAAGAGCGAGAGGTGCCAGAGAGGCAGGCTGGAAGGGGTCGGGTACAGAATATGTCCAGAGGCTCACAGGGTTGCAACCCAGGCTCAGGTCAGATCCAGATCAGTTCATCAGGATTTGAAAAGTAAATGTAAGAACTGGGAGTGTGAACTGATAGCAGTTGCAGCTCTTGTAGAAATTAATAAGAGAGACTGGTGAGACTCACAGGTAAAGGGTTGAAGTTCTGGTCCACAAGGTGTGTGTAGCCATAGTCAAAGAATGAGTGACGTAAGACAACATCAATCCCCTGCACAGCAGCCATGCCAAGTGTATTTAGCCACCTGCAAGAAAAAAATAATGCATGCTCAAACACATACAAACAGAATATTTCAGTGCAACAATGGTTTCCTATGATTATGACATTTTTGATCCATTTTGATACATTGAAAACTATGTTACTATTAACTATATTATGATAGGCATCTTATGCAATCTTTCCAGCTAATCAAAGGTATCTGAATAATGTTAGCTTTTAAGTTTTTGATCAGTGTTTTTTCTAAGGAACTAATTCATGGTAACAGTACTTACAGAAAACCAGCAGCGTACGTGTGTGAGAGGTTATTGGTGCCTCCTGCCCATGCCGGCCCGAATCCACCCAGCCAGATCTTCTTTCCAGGAGCGTGTGTGTTCACTACCTGTGATGAGATGACAGAGCCAAAAAGTATTTCACCGAAATCCAAGCTGAAATTTGTGAAATTTTGTGAAAATGCCATCCTGACTTAGTGCAAACGTCTTGTTCATTCACATCTTGTTCAGTTTAAATTACGTTAAAGGCCGTAAGGAGAATCGATTTTCTAGGAGTAACCCAGTGAAATGCTCCCCATGTTAAAGATTTGATTTTCTTGCTCTGAAACCCGGCCTGACATTGATTGAATCTTAATGGCTCTAATAGCTGGCTGCAATCCATTACAGCTGGCAACAAAAGTTATACACAGGCAAATAGACATGTAGACCTGTAGATGTACTGGTGAACACACATGCAGACGCACAAAAACTTGAACTCACAGAATTTTTTTGACCAGCTAATGAAAACCCATTGCTATTTAACTTCTTTGAATGTTTTGTATTAGGAGTAAATGTTCCTTGGAATGATGACTCTTTTTTGCCTAAAGCAGTAGAGCAATTTGGCACTGATCATTCCTTGCAACTCAGCTGCCACAGCAGCTAGTACTGATAATATTACCTCATCATGGACACAACCCACTCACCCTGAGGGCTCACACTTGTGCTGTGCACATGTGCCTGTATGCTGACAAAATCCAACAGACATTTAATCTGATACATAACTCAAAATCTACAGGAATGCATACATATATCTCAAAATATGGTATGTATAAAATTGGCCATTTATCCTTATTCTTGGTTAAAGCGGTCTGCGTCATCCAGTGCAAGTCTACATTCATAAAACTGAAGGGTGCCAGACAGGGGTGACCCCTGGAAACAAAAATAACCTGTGAAATGAGATTATTTCAAGTTGAAGTTCAAACTAAAGCTCAGCTTTAAGATGATAATACCTTGATGACTTTGGTGATCTGCTCAGTCAGTGTGTCCAACAGGCGAGTTTTTAAGAAGTCCTCCACTCTGTTCACTCTGCCATCCATGTAATAACTATAAGAGAAATACCAGCATTGTCAATGTGCACTGTGCACACCGTTAACAACATTATGAACAACAAGCTGTTTCTCAGTCTCACTCTGGAGTGAAACTTAATAACTAATAAATTGACATTAACTGTTAATGATTGCATGTAACTTAAAGCTGCACTCATTAAGATTGGAATTCAGACCATGTACAATTAACCACGATGCAATTTATCGATGTAATTTAGGGGAAGTTTGCATGGTTCTCATTTCACAAGTCTGCAAATCATGTCCATATTGGACATAACTGCTATCATGATTGATTCTACATGGTTCACATTCCAATCTTGGTGAATGTAAGATTAAATTCAATTTGGCAAAATTAAAAATCCAAATCAGAAAGTATCATTTTCAGTGGATTCATAAATGTAGTACACAATAGATCATTTGACCACAGGAGCTATGACGAAAAAGTACTGACATATTAAATTATACTTCCTTGCACTGACAATCCAATTCCTTGTCAAAATGTGGGATTGCATAAGAGAAAAGTTGGAAACAAAGAAATCCCGGAATCAGACTGAGAGAGTAAGACATCCAGCTGCAGTGTGTGTGTGTGTGTGTGTGTGTGTGTGCGTGCGTGTGTGTGCATATGCTTCTGTTTCTGTTTGCCTTTGGTGTGCGAGTGATACCGAGGCAGTGAGAGACATTGAAGGAAAGAGATGATGAGACATGATGTTACGAGAGGATAATGAGAGAAGTTACTGCGAGTTTGTGCCAAGGTCCTGAAGAACATCACTCTAGGCAGGCAGGAGGCCTCTCCAAAGCGCCCTCCAAAAGGCCAAGAGAGTGGAAAACAAGAGAGCAACATACTTGCCCTTCTAATAAACACAATAACAACACTCAACAGCTGGAGGCTTGGCAGCTTCCAAAGGACATTGCAAAACGAGGAAACACCAAACATTCTTATCCGTTTTTCAGATTCCATGAAATACATTTTCATCACATTAACACTGGGAATAAAAACGAATCTTTACCAGTCACTTAATGAGGTACTAAGCCTTAAAATCTTACTTTACTCTCATCGCCCTTGGGATGAGATTATTTCATTTGTTTTCACTGAAGAGCTGCATCTGTTACATCCTGCAGTTTTTTATGAAACATAAAATTCAAGTGGACTTTCATCACTCCACTGCTTGAATATTTTATCTTTTAAGAGGAATAAGATGAGACTACACAACTTGGTGAAGCTATACATTTTTGGATTTATACACTTTAGGAATTTTATCTGACACGCTTGCACTCTTAATGTTATTTACAATAAGTTTAAATATAAGACTGAGTAAAAATCCCATTTGCCAAACAATAAAGACATGCTTGTGACAACATTATTGGGGACATAATGTGTTGAAAATAAAATGGTAATAAAATAAATGGATACAGCATGCTTAATGCTTTTGAATGCTCAAAAGCTTTAACAACACCCAACAGCAACAAAATGCAGCATAGACGGCCAGAAGCAATAAAAAGACCTTCTGCTAGAAAAAAATCTACAACAAAATAACAACTCTTTCTGGAACACTCTATAATATTAAAGACACGTCAAAACAGAGTTACACAGTGTTTTACCATATAAATTAAGCAAAGTGTTTATATTGAGTATAAAAATATAAGCAATGCATAATAAATCAAGCCTATAAAGTTTTGTGTGTGTGTGTGTGTGTGTGTGTGTGTGTTTTCAAGTGTTTTCAATAAGTACACTGAGTTGATTAGTTAGGTAACCCT
>OMLF01010899.1:86740-103453 GCA_900302615.1 Holocentrus rufus
TCTCTTGTGTGTGTGTGTGTGTGTGTGTGTGTGTGTGTGTGTGTGTGTGTGTGTGTGTGTGTGTGTGTGTGTGTGTTTTCAAGTGTTTTCAATAAGTACACTGAGTTGATTAGTTAGGTAACCCTGACGGTCAGATTGTTCCAGAACTTGCAGACACTAATGGAAAAAGTTTGATCAAGTTTGATCACATCTGCAGCCTAGACTGTTGAAGACCTCAGGCTGTGCTAAAATTTACAGAGGGTTTAAACACTCAGATACATAGCTAGACACTCATCTACAATGCTCCTTAAAGGTGATGAATAGCCAATGAAGTGGAGCTAAAATGAGGATAAATGCTGTGTTCATTCTGCAAGCAGTAATATTGGGACTATTTATCTGAATACACTCTGCTGGGTGAAGCAGGTGCATTGGGAGTTACAGTAGTCGAGTCATGATAAAATGGAAATACACACAGTACAGACAGTAATCCCAGTTTCCAAATTATTAAAAGACTAAAAAAAAAAAAAAATAGAATTTTGGAAGGTCTCCTGAGTTGTAGAAAACATTACAACACAAATGTTTCTTTTGGCTCTCATAGTCCAGAAGACTAATCTTCCAGGAGTCCCAAAGAACCACCATTTAAAGTTCATAATAATGAAAAAAACACACAACAATAAATTACAGTACATCACAGTACAACACTGTTCTAAAAAAATGGCACCCCACCTCCAACCCTCACACCAACTCCCAGATATCAGTTTATAATAATTCCTTGCTCACAACCGTTTCAAAATTTTGTTGTAAAACTCCTGATATATTTCCTCATTGCTCCAATAAATTATTCCATGCTTTAATAACTTTTAAGGTTCTCTTGCCAATTTTCTTTCTCTGCACAAGTAAGACATATCTGGTGGAAGTCCGGTTTCTTGTATTTGCCAGATACCTGTCTTTTAACAGATGCATCCGGCTGTGAAAGTAATATGGTTGTTTTGATTTATGTTTAAGATGAAATAGACCTACAAACATTGCTTCAATTAATCTCTTGTTGGCCATGCTAGTGCCATCATCATGATTGCTGATACCAATAGTTCTTGCTACCTCGTTTTGCAATATCTGCAGCTTTAAGTTTTCTTGCAGATCCATTACCCTCGACCACTGAACAATAAATCAATTGGCTACCAGTGCTGTAGTGACAGTTGATGAGGTGGGTATAGTACTAAGTTGTATATACAATATTTCAAATACGCTGAAAGGTGGGTATACTCTAAAGTGCTAAAAGAAAAAAAAGAGGTGGGCATGCTCTGTAAATCTTCATAGTTATTTGCTTTGGAAGAGCGCTTAATTAGGTAATTAGATAATTTGTCTGAATGTACCTGCAGTCCAGACTGTTTTGTTGGACACCGGTTTATTTGGAATAACAATAACAACTTAATCTCTTTCACCTGCTCAGTTGGCTCACCTCCTGTTGTTTACAACATATCAGGTTGTGCTGGCTTTGTCTTAGATGAGCGAATCAACATTGCTGTGGTTTTCTTTACACAAATTTGTTTTGATTGAACCATAGGTGAAATTACAGGCTTATACAATGAAAGGTCATCTGCAAACACAGTAGCTGAAATTAGAATTAGATGAAATATGTGAAAAAAATCAAAAATAATTTCAAAATTCCTTCACTTTGAACATATTGTCAGACCTACTATCTACTTATAATTACTTCATGTTCATCCAAATCAATATCCATATATATTATCCATAGTCAATTGTGAGAAAATAAGACATCCAGACACAGCTGTAGTACACCAATTTGCTTAAAATCACCCAGATTCAGATGAGTATCATGATCATCAGCATAAAAGTGGAAAGTAATATTATGTTTGCAAATTATATAGCCCAAGGGTATCATGAAGTATAAAAGGAAAAAAAAAAAACAGATTGGACCCAGAATGGAACCCTGAGGGACACCACACACAACTTGCAAGTGATAATCTGCACTCTCCAGTCATACCAGAGAATGTTGTATCCTGTAGATAAGAGGAAAACTACTCAATCAATATCAGAAAGACCACCACCGCTCATAAAAGTAATTAATATGATGAACACATATGTTCAGCGGTTATAGCTCCTGCCATCTAATATGAAATGCTATCCATCGGAACCAAAGCAGTGGATGATCGAACATCTTCTCTTGGTATTCCTTTAAATAAATGGGGACAATGCCAGTGGGTCAGGAGGGATATTTAATAACTAAGATATGCAGACACATCATGTCTGTATATACAAAGACTTGGGAAGAATATGAAGGGTATAGGAAGAAGGTGTTATCTTTTTCTTTTGTAGTGTGAAGAATTCGGCATTCAAGGACGTGGTGGAGTAGATTCCCTATATGTCCCCAACACTGATGAATATTTAGTGACAATGTTGAAATTGCCTGCTAGCCTCAAACTATGTACACAGATATTAAGTCAGGACTACACAGATTATTTAGCTATCCCATCATTTATCTGAAGGGCTCACAATTGTTCTCAAGTCACATGGATTGCATGGACATGAATTCTAATTCGTACACAATACAAAGGAAATACTAAAGGACAGAAGAAGTTACAACTATCCTGAACTGGAAATCAGTACTATTGGGAATTTCGATGGGGCACGATGGGGCTTCCTCATTAAAAATACAAGTTGGGTGGTTAATTAGAGCAGATAGCCCAATAAAGAAATCCTTTAAAATAATTGTTATAGGGCACAGAGGCCCATTTTAAGTATTTCAACCAGAATACTCAGAATAGACCATTTCTTGGTATATACATAAAATGTTCCAAGCCAACCTCAGGGAGGAACTAAGACTTTTCCCATAGTGCATACAAAAATTTACATAAAACTTTAGCAGCCAGACTGACCAGAATCCCATCAAATCAAAGCTTTAATGAGCAACACTATGTTCCCATGTTTGCAGTCAAACATCCTCTTGGTCAGCTTGTTTTACACAACCCTTGCTGACTAAAAGCACCACATCAAAGGTAACTCAATAACAAAACTATTCAGCACTCAAATCAACATATAAATACAATGCAGACTGGAAAAATAGCCTAAATCTGATGGGGTAAAATATCTAAAGCTACAAAGGCATGAAAACCACAAAAAAAAAAGAAATAGACAGAGGGAGGGTGAATGAATGAGTCCTGTCAATGAAGAAAGAGAAAACAGGATAACAAACATGCAGAGAAGAGAAGAACTAGGAAGTGATGGTCATCTGGTGCAGCGGGGCATTTGAGGTGAGCGCAAAGATTAAGTAAGAATGAGAGATGGGGCTGATGTAGACCAGTGGGTTATCATCAAATCAGTCTACACTAAACAGCTGATATGTAGCTTCCTTGTGGAATCCCATAACAAAATTTACAGTCATGGACTATAAAGGGGAGGAAAACACAAATCTCTCAGCAGCTGAACATTCACAGCACGCAATGTGCTGTGGCATGCACTGCAACTGTCACCACTCAATCTGACATCCACAGAACAAGGAAACAACGACAAGTACAAGATGTCACTCTGACCCTTTTAAAATGGTAAGTGGGCAAAAAGTGACAGTGATGGACATGCAGCACTTTTCTGAATAGGAAAAATTATTTTCAGCTTCTAGATCATGGTGCATGGCCAAAAGTCTACAGAGCTAACCTCTAAAAGCTGTGATCATTAAAGTATACTTTTCATCATCATTTAAATTTTGCCTTTTAAAAAGTATCCGAAGTAGAGTTGCTGAGCATGTGTAATCCTTTCGGTATCACCTTGCCTCACACTCATTCACTTACAGACATTCATACCTCAAAGCAGCTCAGCACTGCTGGGGCAACTGGGGCTTAAGTGCCTTGCTCAGGGGGAGCTAAATAGCAATTTTAGAGGAACAAGCAGACATGTCTCATTCACTTCCCCTGCCCATATATTGTCAGCCAGGAGGCAAAGTGGCAGCCCACTGGTCACTTCTCACCGGCTTACTTCTCTCATAATTAAGCCTCTGCCACCCTTGTTCAGGTTAGGGACAATTTATTCAGTAAGGTTCAGACTAGGGCTGTGTTTAAGATGAGGGTCTAAATTTACTATAAACACAAAAATATTTCAGGCCAGAAGTGCCTGGAACAATCACAAAAAGTTTTTTTTTGCTCTATATAGGTTACAAGACTCTCTCCCTATTGAATAAAAGAAAAAAAATTATATAATTTGGAGAAAAAAGAGGTCAGCACACATCTTGGACAACACATCAGAGGGAAAACATGATACTGCTGAAAGACAGAGAAAACAGAGAGACAGGCAGACAGCAGGAGTGATTAAGTTTCACAAAATGATATTGAAATAAATTGCAATCATGTTCGATCCAATAAATAATAAGTTGGATTCAGTGGTGTGTTGTCACCTACTGTATGTGGTAAGTGCGAAACACTAACATTATGAAAAAAAAGTCAAAGATAATGCAAGCCACTCATTGTTTAACGATTTTTAGGTGTACAATATTTAACTACAAAACCAGCATGTTTTATTGCCACAAGCTGTAATAAAACACCTTTGAGTTTAGAAGAACTTTGAGCCACAGACTTACTGTCTAGCAAATCCGGGGTCCTCCAAACTAGTTCTAATGAGTCCAGCATTTCCATCTCACTCAGTTTGATTCAAAACAACTTTAGCCAGTTGTACTGGAGGGAAACCTATGTAGTAGACGTGTTAATGAGTGGTCTCCGTTTTTATTAGCTTGGCTTCTTTTGTAGAGGTCAGAGTTTCTGTCACGCAGTCTGGTTAGACTGGAATCTCGTGTAAAACAGACTAATTGACAGAGAGAATGAGCCAGAGCATATGGTTTGATTTTAACAGTGTGGGTGGTGTTTTTCTAAGGCTTACTGACACCTTTTCCTCCTTCCGTTTCTTCTAATTAGACCTGACCTTGGCCTTAATGACTCCTCACTTGCTCATACAGGGTGTGATTGTGTTTATGTGTGTGTTTGTACACATTTTGTATACGTGTGTGTGTGTGTGTGTGTTGAGTGTGTGTCCATGCATATGTACCCAAATGTGTGGAAAGCAACTAAACATTCAGAGGAACTATGAAAAAAGAACGAATTAATTGATCAAAACAATATCATGTTTGTATGCATTCCAATGTGAAATCTACAAGAGGCAGGGTTTATTTAACACACACAATTTTTCTCACTCTCTTCTTCAGTTTACATTTGCAGAGTGCAGAGATTTCCCCATTTGATGGTCCAATTTAGCAGCTAATTGTCTCATTTAGTAACTTTTATGTTACAAACAGATTGGCAGAACTTACAGTATCACATATTTAACAGTGATGGCACAGGAAAGCAACACGTCCTGTGTTGGTTTCACACTGACCACTGATGTAACTGACTGTTAAGTTAGTTACGGTCAGCTGTTCTAGATTAAAACTCAGTACAGGGACTTTCCAAGGGAAAATTTGTAATATATGATAGAAAAAAGGGTAAAATACCTACTGTTGCCACGTAACTGCATCTACAACAGAGCCAGCATTCTTCATGAACCTAAAAATGGGAGACAGAAAAAAAAATTAATCAGTGAATCCCTGAACCACAGTTCAATAAAACATAGGGACAAATGGATTTTAATTAAGTATTGGACCTCTTTCGATGGCCTGAACTCTGAGCTTTCAGTGGGGTTTAATGCCCCTGACAGCACTTGAGGATGAAAAATAGCTGAGAACCCATGTCTGCCCTTTTAGAGTAAATGGACTCATCCTGTACACAAACACTTGTCCAAAGACAAATCTTGACCCATAGACAGACCTTCCTCTTGAGCCTGTGTCTGTGCACACATGTGTGCGCACGCAGACGCAGTTGCCTAGTCTACCTGACCCAAAGCGCTCCTTATTTGGACGTAACAGCCTGTCAGACTTGCCCAAATCCCTGCCTGTAAACATCATGTCACAGAAACACAACTTTCACCCCTGCAGCTTGTTTAGTCTGTCTGCCTCTGATATTTGGACCACTAAGGCAGTCCGATGTCCACTTAATCTCGGTTCATGAGAGCAGCGGAGTAGTCGGGCTGTCAAACACAAGAGCCACCCCCCGCAACAGTGTCAAACACGCAAGAATCACCTCGTCGTTAAATGTGACACCCATGACCCATGAATACTCCGGCTCTCTTCCTCTCCATCTTCTACATCCTACCCCTCCTCGAAACTCCACTGTTTATCAATCAGTCAGCAGAGCAAGCCATGCTAGTCAGTCCCATTTCCAATCAGGGAGTGGACAGGGTGGACGCACACAAACACATTTCATTTATGAATAATTCAGAAATAAAAGTAGCCAACGAGATAAAATTCCTACTGGCTTCAGTGATGTAAGTACTGTAGCTGAAGTACATAGCTGAGAGAGACCCAAATCAAATTATACTTTTCCACTATATCATCCAACTACCTGTCAAAACCAGTGCAGTTGCAGAAAAGAGCTGGAAATGTCCAGATTCAGGATAAAATATGTTGAGACACTGAACTGCAGGAGAGTGTGCTTTTGCGTGTGTCTATGCTCACATGCTTGCGTGTGTGTATTTGTATGGGCGTGTGTGTAAAAGCACGGTAATTTTAGCATGCAGGAGTGCACTTTACAGGCTCTAATTTGATTTAAAAGAATGCTGTTGCTCATTTATATAACAATACTATTTAAATTCAAAGGTACACATTTGTTGCTCATTATTGTCTTTTTAGCCTGTGCAGACTTGTGATTTAAATCTGCCTTGACAAATCAGAGGAGCACTGACTACACCTTTCTCTTTTCTGCTACATAGCAGTGTTTCCCCTGTATTGATCCAGTAGTAGCAGTTGGAAGCTACAGCAGTGCTACAGTCTCTGTAACTCATTTGATGGCTTTGGAGTTTATTAGTATGCAAATTTCTTGCTTTACTTTAGCAAACCGCTAGGAGTAGCAAGCAAACTGCTGGGTTCTGGGTGTGTAAAAAAGAGACAGCAGACTTAGATTAAAGTCATAATTGGCATTTCATAACAAAAAGGTGAATACATATTGGTTCAAATATTCATCTCCTTAACTGTGCACCTTGCCAGAGGCCACATATCACCAAGTAGAACTCGGCACATGGACTTAGTATTGTGGGCCGGTAAATAAAAACAGATTTTGGCTGTGTTCACACACTGCATTCTTTCCTTAGCTGCCACCATCGATATGTACACTGAATCCTGTGGGAAACAACTGTTAAAAAGTGGCTAGTTTGTAAAGGATGCTCAAAAGTGCTATGTCCGGTGTTTTTTTTTTGTTTTTTTTGGTTTGTGTTTAACTTGTCAGAAACAGGGCCTGTGACATCAGTGACATTGTGACTTTTTATCAACCAACCAATCAGATAAGATTGGTTCAGAAGATCAGATACAGAACTCTGTTACGGTTACAATATGTAAACAACATCATCAGACATCCTCCAGAGTGGGTGAATTTCAATACACCGGTCTAGTGTTGTAGTGTGGATGGTGAAATGTTTACGTATGACTGTCATGTGATCACGCTCAGCCACAAAATGACTTGTACTCGCTTCTTTTAAGAGCAATTAAACTCTATGGTCTGTCCAGAGAAGGAAGTCTCATTTGCTTTGGTCCATTTTGCGTCTTGATTTCGACATCCTGCTGGTGCTTCATGCTTTGGTGAAATTACCACTGCTATCGGTATACACTGGCTAATGTGATTAAAAAGTTGTTTAAAGCTGTTGCTAAAGTGGTGGACCTCCATGCTAATTGTTATACAAGTTATGGAGCCTTGCATCATCATCTGGTTTTGTCTACCAGACGGAGTCACATGCTGGGACATAGACACGGTTGGCCAAAACTGAATTGGGTCAAAGACCAAGTGTTGTTCTTGGCTTGGCTGAGATGGCCGATATCCAACCTGGATGCAAATTGTAATCTCTTTATGAGTCTGTCATTAAAGGCACAAGGAGTAGGGTTTTCCTCCAAAATATATCATGATCTCATCCAAAAATGATCCAACTCAGTCATTACTTATGACCCCATTAGTAGTGTATGACAGTGTCTGTGTCTGCCTGTATTTTCTTATTTTTTTTAACATTTGTGGACCTCAACTTTTTGGCAGTGGGTGTGCACGCCTGCAGCCAGTCACACAGCATGCAACATGCGGGGGTGTGACTCGATGAAAAGGTAACGTTCAGTGCGCCAGATTGCACAAACACAGCCAGGAGGAAGGTATGACACAGCGCCGGAAAAACACAAGAATAAAGAGCCAAAACACCAAGCATGATTCAGTGTACCACAAGGGCTATGGCAGTTGTGGCACACCCTGTGAGAAATGTCTCTTTGGTTTTCCACGGACAACACCAGCTCAGAGACTGAAGACAAGAGAGAGAGGGGAATCTGAATTCCTTGTTGAGGAAGCAAATTGCTTGTGAGATGGAATGACAACATGTGGTTGCTTTGGCGACAAACATAAAAAAAAGAATCAAATTCAATGCAATTTGGTCAATGTTAGTGAAAAGGAACAGCAAGAAGCATGCAATCGAAGTCCTACTCCAGCCAGCATGCATTAGCTGTCTTGAGAGGAGAAAAAGACCTGACACACTATCAGAGATTAGTTGCCCCGACTCTTCCATGGGCACGGAAGGAGGTCAAGTTTCGATGCTCGAGGATTCGACATCAACTACCGGCCAACAAAGACAGGGAGAGAGTACAAGAAGTGCCAAAGGTATGAGGAGCGCACCGCTATTGTATACAAGAAATGTGATGTTCCATTGCTCCTCGAATGTTTCAAGAATTTCCACTCCAGACTTAACTGAGAAAGCCTAAAGGCAGATACAAATCATAGTCATAAGACGCTGTACTGAATACATATTACAGAGACGATCCAAGAAATGTGATTATTTTTTTTAAAAAGAGGCACAATATATGGTCAAACAGATGAGATGATGATAGAGATAGAGATGTTACAACTATTTAGGAATTTCTGAGTTTGCTTTGGCATAGCACATTGCAGTACATGTAAAATATGAAGATGATCATGTTCTGTCAGTACCATCAATAGCATCATTTTTATGACAAAAGCATTCGATATTTCATCAAAAAGATGTTTAAAAATATGTGTTTTTAGGATGTAATCATTTGACATTTTACCAAAAACATATTTAGATGTCTTATTAAGGTGAACGTTTTGTTTGCAGTGTTGAGGTACAGCAACGTGACATAATGTCGATGCACTCTATGAGGGGGATGGTGGAGAGAGATACGAGAGAGCAGGCTGTAATTGTGAGACGGCTGTCGGATAAGCCAGCAGACTCCAAACAAAGCTGGTGAAGCTTCTGTAGGCAGAGAGGGTAAAACGAGCAGATGGGACATCGTGCCGCCACGCTATCAATCGAGTGACACTTTATTTAGGCTGACACCCGGGAACCTGCATAATGGAACTCCATAAACTCTGAACACCACTACTCTGTGTGTGTACATGTGTGTGTGTGTGTGTGTGTGTGTGTGTGTGTGTGTGTGTGTGTGTGTGCACAGTGAAAGACAGTAAAGCACTCTGAAAGTCCCAAACCTCTACAATGTACTTTCCACCACCTTCCCTTTTTCCAGCAGGATAACCTAACATGGAATGGAAACCTTACTCCTTCCTCTCATTGGCAACATTACATACTGCATAAAAACCCTCACAAATTAATATTTTATTTGCTGACTCACCCATCCAGTAGCAGGATGGCATTCTTCCGTGGACGTCCAGTGTTGGGGCCGTAGAGGTGGGCCCGGTGGTAGTAGCGTACCGACTGCAGCAGGGTGCGTAGCACGGTGTAGTCCTGTGCCAACTGGGTGCTGTTGACCGCACGGCCCACCATGCTGCGGTAGGCATTGGGCTCTGCAAAGAGGAGATGCAGTGCACTGAGCAAAAGAGACAAGAGTTTGCACAAGCAACAGTGAGGAGGTGGCAGCGAATATTGTTGCTGTTGTAGCCTGATCTTGCCCTCTTAGACAGTATCCAACAGCCAGTAGTAAAAGGGATAATTGAGCAATTCGCAGTAACACTGACAGATGGAGTCAGTGTTAGGAGAATGGTCCAAGCACACAGGGTGGCCTTACAGAATCACTAAAACAAAGACAGTGAGAGAGCTAGGATTCCCAAAAGGAGAAAAGCCAAACTTTCTTTAGGCCCACTGCTGTTATACTATTCGACTGCAGCGCGCCATGACTGCAGGTTGTATTGGAACTATAAAATCAATTTCAGCATGTATTTGTGAGTGCGCATGTGTGTTTGCGTGCACATTTGCATACACTGTGCCCAACCTGTTATCATGACTGCAATAAATGAGAGTGTTTGCAGCAAATGTCAATGGATTACCTTTTCATTATAGCTCTGCAAAATCACTTCGTGTCTGCACTCTCCGGGCAACTTACTTGAAATGATTTCTTCTGCTACGCTTCAATTCCTCACTAAAAACTACACATGGTCCAATCAATGGATTTCGCATGGTTCTTAAAGGCTTTGGCCTGCATGAAGGAGTTTCTATTGTGAGCTTTACTGCAGATGAAATGAAATGAAAATATGAAGTGATGTGCAGCAGGGAGCACAACGGAGCCCTGTAGTTCCCCGGAAACACACATGGTTAGGATGACATGAAGACTAACAGTTCTTTTCATCCCTGAATGAACCCTTGTCTTAACCCTTCACTTGCTAGACACACACTTTTTCAATTTTCTAATTAACTTCTATGCTTCCTTCACATTGTAAAAATGTGAAATGACAAAATAATTGCTTTCAGTGGATTGCATCTTTGGGCAAAAAATAAAAGAGGAACCTAAGTGGAATATTACTCTGTGATATCCATTCAAAATTCTACCTAATTAAAAGTGACAAAAGTTCTACCAATAACATACTCAAGTATCAAAAATAAAAATGATTCACTTTAAAGGACAATTTGACATTTGAATATGAAATGTTCTGTGTTTTAACATATACAGGTTGTGTTAAAATAGCTGGTGATTTAATTGTGCTAGGTCTATTTACTCGCTGTTTCAGGTGGGTGGCTCTAACTTTGATGATGGGTCATCTTTGATCAACTTTATGTACGAAGCCTTATTCTGCAAAGTACCAAGTATCCTCAGCTGCCAGAGAAAAAGAAAAAAGAAAAAATAGAAAAAAAAGACAAAAGAAAAAAGTAAAAAGAAGTGATATGTAATGGAGTAAAAGTATAAAGTCTAGTGAAATGGAAATATTCAAATAAAATAAAGGTACCTCAAAACTGTACTCATGTGCATACTTCAGAAAATGTATTGCTGGTTTATATTGACTGTATCCAATCACATTCAGATGGCAGTGTGTGGTGTACTGCTGTACTTACCATTGCCCAGCTCCCAGGAGATGTTATACTTCTTGCCGGCGCTGTACTTCAGTAGGCTTAAAGTGGAGGAGGAGTTCCAGGAGTTGTCTGGGTTCCTGTGCAGTGCATTGAGCCCCAGGATCAGGTGCAGACCAGCACACTCGGCAAAGTTGTACAGTTTGTCTAAAGACCTGGCTGGGAGAAACCCACAAAGCAGTTGTAACTTTGATTCTTTTTACCCATCTGGCAATTCATCATATGAACATGAGTGAGACCATGTGGTGGAGGCTATAAATCTACTGGTTTCCATATCCATGTATGAATCCCTTTGCATAGACTGGGGCTCAATTTTTGGCACTCTCTATACCATGCCCCCCCCCCTTGTCTCTACAACCCTATCTACTTTTCCTTTGTTTAAATAAAGAAAATAAACACAAGGATGGCAATCTGCCTTACTCATTTAAATAAAAACAGTAAAAGTCATGTTTTCACTGTGATGGTGTTGCTGTGCATGCAGGCTCGTAGTGGCACAGTCTGTCGGCACGTTTGTTTGACCCTGTCTTGGGGACCTTGTCTTTCAACACCTACGTACATGGTGTTTCAATTTCCTTCATTCAAACCATCATCTTCTCGGAAAAAAATAATGATTAAAAGCAGATACC
This sequence comes from Holocentrus rufus, assembly GCA_900302615.1. NCBI lineage: Eukaryota > Metazoa > Chordata > Actinopteri > Holocentriformes > Holocentridae > Holocentrus > Holocentrus rufus. The sequence goes on from OMLF01010899.1 coordinate 98,716, forward strand.
TGCATGGTAACAAAAAAGCCTTAGTAGATATTTAGCAACATGTGTGACATCTGTACATCATCGGTTCATCTTTTAGAGACAGAAACAGATCAAAGCAGTGGGCTTATCTGAAAAACGAGATTTTCTTTTTGATTTACATGGATGCTTCTAAAACGCTTTGCTCCGTTTTTTTTCCTGATTTACCATAAATAACTTGTTATCAATTAAACATGATATAAACAAATACATGTTGCTACTGCATCAACAGAAATGAGGTGTGATATCTCTATTTAGCTTGACCAAAAATTTGGAAGAGCAGGCCAAAGGAAATTGTTGTCTCTTTTCCAGGCAAGGAACACGTATATCTACAGTATACCCAGATGCTGGCTGTGTTTTTGGCCAGAAGCAGCCGAAATAGCTAGATGATTAAACAAAGCTGTTCTTGGCCACCAACACTTGAGCTATAAACTAAATCACTACACCCTTTTCAAACAGGACACTACTCAAGCTCCCCCACACCAGTAGTCTCTCTCCCATCTACTGCACTATATATTTAGGGGATACATTATGTTTATTTGATTATTTCCAGATGAATAATATGGTTATTGGGTTATATTTTGAGAAAATGTAAAGTCTTTATTTTATTTTACCAGGAAGTTCCTCCTTCACATGTTGGGCAAGAGGCAGCTCTAATAGCAAAACTACTTTTCTTCGTTTAAACGCGAGCGCCACACAAAAGACAAACATGAAACCATGAAATTTAAAACATGAAATGAAAATAAAACCTTCCAAGTGACACATAATGCAGTGTGATAAAAAAAGATAGAGCATGAAACAAGAAAATCTTTCTGTGAAAAGGCCCATTAATTTCCTTTTAAAACCAGCCAATGACTTGAGCAAATGATGGACCAAAATAAAACAAAAACTTCTTGGCCTTGTATATGACCACTTGTAATCTTGTAATGGAGCCAGCTATTGGATCGAAGATTATGCTTTGTACTTGTCAACAGAATTTTGTAATTAATGTACACAGGCAGTTTGTTAGGTATGGCCTAATAACAAGTGAAGAACAGTGAAGGTGTTACGGTTGGATGCCATGCAAATATTTCCAACCAATTTATTTCAAAATTTATGAGTTCTGTCCTGGATAACACACCAGCCTGTGATCATTTGTTGATCGGGGGAGAGATGTGAGAGGGAAAGGGGGAAGTGTCCAATGATGCAATGTGCATTTTTTCCACATATTCATTTATATACGTGTCCTGTGCGCCACCATTTACCCAGTTTCCACCAAAAAGATCCAGACCAGAGTTCTTAAGTCTTGCTGTTGGAATAGAACAGCAAACTATATGCAAACAAGCAGAAGAATAAATTGGCCTTTAGCTTTACAATCACGGATGAATTTTAAAGGTGCACTATGCAAAATTGCCAAGGGTTGATTCAAGTGAGGACCCTTTAGACTCAAAGGACAAAAAAGTGTCTGCAGTGCAGTGAGTTGGACTGATGATGAGAACCTTGTCGAGTCAACCACGAGTTTCCATGTTTCCATGTTCCATGTTTTTTGTCAGTTGATTCCAAACATCCTCACATCAACCCTCAGCAATTTTAGCCTTAATTATTTTGGACGTTGTCTACATCTGCTAAACAGAAACTTAACACATTATCTGTTTGAAAAATCTACATTGCGTGTGTGTGTCAGAGAGTATTAAGTGTGAGTGTGTGCATGTGTCATAGACTATACAAAGTATTAGGCACAGTGAATTTTGAACTATGCTGTTATTTGACATTCCATAGGTTTTCTGAATGGTACATCATGGCAAAAAAATTTAACACCTAACAAACAGGCATTCAAACAGCAGTAGGTTTGTGAGTTCAGACCTGCACTCTATCCTGTGTGATCTGAACTGAACAAAAGAAATGTACACGTTAGATATATTTTCAGTATTATTTGTGACATAAATATTCAGCAAAGGAAGATGAAGTAACTCAAAAGCAATGCACATGGGAATTGCATTTTTGGGTGTAGGTGTTGTATCTACAAGTGACTGCTACGACTCTCTATTCAACTATTGTGTGTCAATCCCAGAATTCTGAATAGGTGCATGTGCATTTTCATGTGTCATTCATGTCACTGTTTTCACCAGCCTTCAGTGAGAATCCAGACCGACTGATATTCCCATCATGGACTCCTGTGGAGACCTGCTCCTCAAAGCAGAGAGCCCAGTTCTTTTACAGCTGACTGTTCTCTCACATTTACGGCCGCGGGCTCCATCAGAACACACTTTTCTCACCAAACGCTGTGACGAGATTTGCAGGAGAGGACGAGGGAATTACTGCCGATCCTGACGCAAACTGAGGAGGTCAAAACTATGTGTGTATGAGCGAAGTGTTATTTTATGCACTTGTGTGTACGTGTGTTTGTGCATCTGTGTACATTGTAGGTGCTTGTGTAGCCATGTTGGTGCACCACGACTGCGTGTAATTCGCCTGTTTGAATGCACACGTTGATTCAAATATCCGTGCATGCGTCTGCTTACGTTTTCACGCACAACTTCCAGGCGAGTCCTGGATACCACAGGTTTTGTTTTGAAATGCGATCTGTTTGGAGCCATGCCATAAACATAAATATTACCCCGACCTCTGACCCAAACTTCCTAAGGCCAACAGGAAACAGATGAGGAGTGTGTGCAGCTCTGGTTCCTGCTAGAATCGGCCCTCAGCTGCAGACTTGGCACACAGTGAGCGTGCCAACTGATCGCCGCATCCAAAGTGAAGAGAGAAAACATGGTGGTATGAAGGGGGTGTAGACAAGCAGACTCATGTTCTAATATTTACTAGACGGATCAGGGGTGGGGTACATCTGGTTTGATTTCAGTGTCAGAACACACTTGAACACTAAACAATCCTTATAAACTTGTGCTTTGGACCAAATGTGGCTTCTTATTCAGCATTTACTGTAATCCTATATTTCCTATAGAGCAGCGATTATGTGTAATCCACAAAGCAAATAGAGCGAGCGTAAAGGTTGCTTGTTGCACCTGGCATTAATTCTGGTTCCAGCATGCAAAAAGGACACTGTATAAGAAGAAACGCCAAGAGAGAAAAAAAAACTGCAGGCGATAACAACAGTTGTATTTCACACGGGACTCCTCCAAGTTTATTTCTCTTGAATAAACTGTCTGCTATCCGTCTCATTAATAACCTCCAATAAAGTTATTATCATAACCCTTATTATCATAACTCCTTCCCTCTGTGGTTGAATCAGGAGTGGTGTCTGTTTGCAGCAGCAGGGTTGAGGGCAACAGGACCAAGAAAGCAGCGCCAGATGTGGCTGTCAGGATGAGTGATTCCAGATCTTTCCTTACCTGAGATCTGAGCGGAGGATTACCAGCCTCACCTCCAAACCTGGCAACGCGGCCCTCGAAACACCATGAAGGCATAATGAGGTGCATCAAGCGGCTGAACATGGCGTTCTGCAGCTCCTAACGTTCGTAGCAGCAGGTAGAACCGAATCGCGGTCTCGTGTTTCTGCTCTTTTGGTTCCACTAACTGACTACAGCTACGTAGCCTGAGGAGGAAGTGTAGCATTACTGCCCGGCGCAGAGGAGCTCGCGTTAGAGCAAGGGATCAAATCCTTTTCTGTGAAGGAGCAAAGGATGCTGGGTACACCGTCGTGGTGTCAGGAAATGTGTAGATCAGTAAGGCCAAGAATGAAAGAATCCCTACACTGACACAAGTAAAGCCCCGAAGCTACGACTCTGTGATCTCTGTCAGACAAAGGTAATGACATTACCGAGACATCCTGAACCTGTGTGTGTGTGTGTGCGTGTGAGAGAGAGAGTTGCTGTGACTGTGTGAAGTTGAAAAGGAATAATATACCAGGAATATTGAAAAAAATGCCAGGGATGGAACGTTATGGTTTTGAGGCCCGCACTAATATCCTGTATCTTCATACCCATAATGGCCGATACTGATATTGATATAAAATTTTGTAAAAAGATCACGATGCAAGATGCAAGAAGATGAAAATACCATGTTTCGTTTTGTTCTATTGCTACTTTGACAGTTGTTTTAATGACACGCAAATTTCACAATCAGCCAATTATTGGGAGTAAAATTATGTTTTGGACTGATTAAAGCTAATCAGTCCAATACTGATAATTTGCCATCACTTATAAATGGTGGAATTGCAAATATCCTTGGAACCCAGCACTTTTCCAAATGGGAACAATATAAATGATCTACTATAACACAAAGGCACACATATATAACAAGAGATGTTTATCATTTTGTTTTCAAATGCAGATATTACTTCGGTTATTAAGCCAAGTATTAAGCCAGAAACCATTGCCAATAACTTTAAATATTCATTTTTTTTTTTTTTTTTTTTAGTAATTACATTATGTTGCAACAGGGTTTAAAAATGAGTCACACAATTGTCACTGAACAGTGCACCACAATTTCATAGGAAACAAGGAAGTTCTGTCAAAGGGGCAGCATCCCAGAAGTCTGACTTTACTGTACTCGCTCAATAACAAACTTCTCTTTCATCTTACAAACAGTCCAGCCAAAAGCAAGCAGAACAAACCCAGAGTGCTTTGTGTGTGTGTGTGTGTGGTGTGTGGTGTGTGGTGTGTGGTGGTGTGTGTGTGTGTGTGTGTGTGTGTGTGTGTGTGTGTGTGTGTGGTGTGTGTGTGTGTGTGTGTGTGTGTGTTTGTGTGGGGTGTGTGTGTAAAGGAAAGAGTGGGGTCTGGATATT
>OMLF01010903.1:0-19346 GCA_900302615.1 Holocentrus rufus
GTATATGATTGATGGATTGATAGATTTATTGAAAACAACAGAGATTTTGCATATTACTCAATATGCTTTAACTCTCCTTCCTTTCATTGCATCTTATAACTTAAATCTTCTTCGCACAGAGCCATCTCAGAGCAGAAGGTGCGCATGAAGCGGCTGGGGACGGATTTGACCAGCGCGCAGAAAGAGATGAAGGCCAAGCACAAGGCCTACGAGAACGCAGTGGGCATCCTGAGCAGGAGGCTCCAGGAGGCTCTGGCCGACAAGGAGACAGCCGAGGCAGAGCTGGACAAACTCAAGGCCCAGGTGTCAGATGGAGGAAACAACCAGGCCTTACAGGTACAACAGCATTTTTTCACACTTCTGCCATTTAAAGCTCTTGTAGTTGAGGTTTAAAATTTACTGTACTTCCAAGTGGGCAGTTGGTTTTGCAGTGAGCATCAAAGGAACAGTCCACATAGTTTTTGTGTGACTTGGTAAGGTTTCCAGTATGTCTCCTTTCACTCCAGTACCGTGGGCAGGATGGGTATTGTTTTGTGGAAACTGAACCGTTGAAAACATCAGTAGCCACAGCTCTCTGAAAACAATGACATAGATCTCCGACATAAGCCACAGCTATTTCCTGACAAAGAACACCTGTAAAAATTATTCATCTGCCTGATAGAGCAAGTATGAATTAAAGGTGGATAGATGTAGTCTGCCTTCAAATACGCATCCAGCCCCATTATATTGAGGTGGCAGGAGACAGGGAAGATGGAGGGAGTCTGGAAACCTTGTCAGATCACACAGAAACTATCTGAATGGATAGCCTGCATGAGGAGTAACTGGAAAAATAACTTATTTTGTATTTTGGGTGAACTGTTCCTTTTAAAAAAAAAAAAACAAGCAAAAAAAACCTTATACTTAAAAATGTCAGCCTGTCCAGGTACAACATACCCAAGGAGTTCTATTATGGGTTCAGCTTGGCTTATTGAGGAATGGTAATAGTAAACATGTAACAATAATTTCCTTATTTATTCATTTGTCAAATTGGGATCATGTTACAAAAACATAAGATGATCAACATAATAAGTTAGTAATAACATTCTCCTCTAATTAAACAGCAATGATGATAATAGCAGTAGTTATTATCATCAATAATAATAATTTGGGCTTCTTTTCTTGTTGAAGCTGTCTCCTGCTGAACTACGTTCAAGTCATTCTGAGTTCCTGCTCAATGACTAAAATCTAGTGTGTGTATAATAATTACTTATCTGTCATCCAGGAGAAGATTGAGGCTCTGCAGACGGAGCTGCAGGCTGTGAGCCACAGTAAGACCATGCTGGAGAAGGAGCTGCAGGAGGTGATCACCCTCACCTCCACAGAGCTGGAGGAGTACCAGGAGAAGGTCCTGGAGCTAGAGGATGAGGTATACTACATATTTAACATGCATGATGTGTTGGTTTGTGACAGTGTGTTGTCTCTGTGGGATTTCATGGGTCTGGATACATGTCTGTTGTTAGTGTCTAATGGATGATCACTGTATTTTTATTTATTTATTTATTTTTTTGATAACACTGTTTGAGTAGTGGATTTACATTTGTTATCACTCCATTCAGTAATGTTTTTTTTAATATAAATTTATGAATCCAAATTTTATTCACAGCTTCAAGAGTCACGGTGCTTCAAGAGGCGGATTCGGAAACTAGAGGATGCCAACAAGAAGCTAGCGCTGGAGCTGGAACATGAAAAAGGGAAACTGACTGGACTGGGACAGTCCCACAATGCTCTGCGGGAGCATGCCAACATTTTGGAAACTGCCTTAGCAAAGAGAGAGGCAGATCTTGTGCAGCTTAACCTACAGGTAAAAATCTTTTCACTTCTGTAATGTTATATTTCTTCAGCTTTCCCTCTGTGTTAAAATGTTAATCAGAGTGCCCACTCTCAAAAAAAAAAAAAAAAAATCTGGGAAATGAATTTGATCATTTCCAAGATGTTCATTCCAAAAATAATCCCCCTCCTAAAATAATCTGGTTAATATTGGCCAAACAGTACTGGTATAAAGCGTACTGAACCTCAGCCAAAACTTTCACATCCAGTAAAGAGAAAACTCTGGAGGGAAACAAACTGTGCTGTTTTTAATTGGATTATAGGAGCGGAAACTCAGTCAAGCTAATATCGGCCTAGTTTCAGCAGGACATTGTTTTCTCCCTCATTCTTTTCCTCAGGTTCAAGCTGTCTTGAAACGCAAAGAGGAGGAGGACCAGCAGATGAAGCAAGTTGTACAAACTCTACAGGTCGCCTTGGAAAAGGAGAAAGCTAAAGTCAAGGACCTCAAGGAACAGGTAGGAGCTTCAGCCGGAAATCAGGATTAAGTATTTTTTTTTTTTAGCCCTCAAGAAGATGTATTAAATATCGTTGATCTATTTGAGTAGTTATTTTGGGATAATTTGCCCTATTAGAAGGCACAGTAAGAAGCCTCTTCAACAATTTTAAGATTTAAGAAGCAGCTTCTTGATTGTTGTGTTTCTTTATCTATGTCCAGTAGCTTTTGTTTGGCCTGTGACATTCCAGCAGTGTTGGTTTTTGGGGCATTTTGCACCTCTGCTGTTCATCTGGAGTCCTCAGCAGTGTAATGAGGTAATGTGTCCTTTAGGTGGCAGCAGCAAAGGCAGAGGCAGCCCACAATAGGCGGCACTACAGGGCAGCCATGCTGGAGCTGTGTGAGATCAAGAAGGACCTGCAAGCCAAAGAGGAACTGGTCAAAGCCCTGCAGAGTGAAGCCCGCAATCTCCAGTATGTCTGACTGAAGAATACAGTGACCTTTTAACTAATAACTTCAGTTATCTAATTGTGTGTTATAACATGATAAAACATACTTGCAGACACATCTATCCATACATTTTCAGCATCAGAATGCATGCATACACTGTAGTGCAGGTGATCGCAGTATTAGCTTCAGTGCTTCATCGTCCCACTCCACCTTTGTCATTTGACTTGTCCCTCCCCTGCAGGGCTCAGGACGAGCAGCACTCTCAGGAGGTGTCCAGGTTCCAGGAGGAGCTGGCGGAGGCCCACTCGCGGCTCCAGATCCTCCAGAAACAACTGGATGAGGAACTGGCCAAGCAGCCCCTCACCAACCAAGAGGTAGGCCTCTGAACCAGGGTGAGATTGAAATATTACCCCGAGAGTGGCCTCTTTTTTAAATATCAGATATCGGTAAATCATTGTCGTCCACCTCTCATATGATGGATGTGATGCAGCTTGTTTGAATACGAATTTATTGTATAGTTGATTCCTGCCACACTGGTTATGTGTGCAGCTCTTAACCTGAGTTGATTTTAATGCCAGATATTGTTCAGATTCCACACAGGCACTTGAATATTTATAATATTGATTTTGTGGTAATATGCAGTTATATATCACCCGTTTATCATTAGTCTAAATTATCACCTACTGTTACTAGAGAACAAACCTCAGTGATGGATACCTCCGTCGCTACACCATTTGTGTCTGTGGTTGAGGCTGCTGCCGTACCTTGTGTGCACGTCTCCAAAAATGTAACTGCACACAGGGTGATGCAAGAACTGTGAATGGAATGGAAACACAGGTTCTTCCATTTTCATCTACGCTCCATTAGCACAGAATTAATTAAACCTTGACACTGCAGTCTATGTACGCACTCACCATTGCAAAAATGCTTCATTGTGTCTAAATGAATGAATGAATGAATGAATGAATGAATGCTTTGACTGCTGAAGACAGCTACAGATGTTCAGTGCTGAAGTATAAGCCAGTCATCACACTGTGACCGCTTCCTCAGGTGGAGGATCTGAAGTGGGAGGTGGAGCAGAAGCAGCACGAGATCGAGGCCCAGAAGCAACAGCTGGAAATGATGGAGCAGTGCAACCACAGGGAGCTGGACAACCTACAGACAGCTCTGCAGGCAAGTATTAACATGATTTGAAAATATACAAAACTGCACGCAAAGGTCCTCTGCCAAGTAGCACTACAGATATAGATAACCATTTTCACATTATTTAAAATCAAGACACCCCTGACCCCCAACATTTGAGTTTAACAAAATTCGTCAAAAAATTCAGTGTCATTTTGTTGACCAATGTGTAGACGTTCTATACACTCATCTAAATATGATTGGCCCCCAAAATCAAATTTTTTTCTTGCAGAAGAGTGCAAGGTAGAGTGACCACTGCACATTATATAAGTTTCATAAAAGTAGTCAAAACCAAACTTATGAGGACTTCTGTTCTCTTAGCATTTTTATGTATTTGTCCCTCTTCTTTCATTTTCTCTGTTCCTAAAGAAAAGACAGCAGACCGAACAGATTAGTGGATGAAACACATCAGCACACTCATGTGGTAGAACATTATAGCACACATCCTTCATGATTTGCAGTCCAGGCTTCTGTTACCTTACAATATCTGCATAGTTATTAGTTTGGATACCTTTCTTCCTATAGCTATCAAATTATTAATACATCCATGGAGTTATTTTTATCCCTCTCCAGGTTAATTGTAAATTACATGTTGCACTTGGTCAACATGTCAATTTAGTGGCAATTTAAACTATAAAGATTATTCAAAATTATCAGTTGTTTATCACTAAATTGTTTTCACATGCTTTGCATTGTACTTATATATTCAGTCATATTCTGCTGCCAGGCTTCGTTTCTAAAACCTTAAAGGAAAAAGACCAATCCAAATCAAGTTCTTGACAAATGTCTGTGGAAAAATAATTTAAAATGCCCTTTACTACTGTGACTCCCAAGCTAAAGGTGCTGCTGTTTAAGTTTTCGATGTTCCTCCACTTCCACTGACTGCTGTTTGATATCTATAAATCTGTCAAGTGTGTCATCAGGATCTTTTCTGTGTCTGTGTCAGAACATCAAGGTGGAGCTGGAGTCAGTGCAGGAGGAGCTGAGCGGCACCAGGAAGGACAAGTTCATGCTGCAGGCCAAGGTGGGCGAGCTGAGGAACAGCATGAAGACTGTGCTGCTGCAGAACCAGCAGCTCAAACTGGACCTCAAACAAAACCGGCTGAGGAAGGTAAGCCCATGTTTGGTTTTGAATCCCCCTCCCCCAGGAAATTTATGGAAAGGCCTATAAAGAGACTAGGGTTAGAATGATTTATCGGTTTGCTGACATATTGCACTTTTTGGATATAGTAGAGTGTATAATATGAAACATTTACCTCTGATATGATAGATATGATGCAAATTGAATGGTTACTGTATAATTTACAGATACTAAACAGGTTGTCATTGTGAAGCCTTATTACCTGAATTTATTCTAATGCAACACTTTGTTTGGATTCCAGACAGTGCATTAATAGTGCTGCGTATAATGATAATAATAAAGTGTTTTGGTGTTCCATGACAGTCTAAATGCTGTTTTTAGAGCTCTCCACTAAAACCAATAATAAGTAAAAGGGGCACTCAGAGAGTACCCATATGCACTGCATGTTTGACAGTGAAATGCTAAAGGAACAAGAATGCGTGCTTTTTCCATTAGTTCGACCTTTCAAGGTCGCTGCTGGTAAAAGGTCATGGGACCAGTCGTCGTCAGAAGTAACCATTTGTATCTTTTACCCAGTCACCAATATAATCATTAGAATTATGCCCAATGCACCAGCACTGAGATGAAGCTTTGACTTAACCCTGTCATCTTGACCTCTGACCTATTCAAAATCAAATCACTTAATTCCTTTACTGACCCTTAACACTTCCACCAAGTTTGGTTTCAAATTGGATCAAAACTGTTTGGGTTATGCTCTACACACACACACACACACACACACACACACACACACACAGACAGGACCGAAAACAATACCCCCACTTGTGCTACCACACACAGTGGTGTGACGAATGTCTTCTAGGCAGTGTGAGGCACCACCCAGAGTGATAATGCTCTTCCTTAGACGTGTGTCTCAATATAAAGTTTGTATCTGGTGCACCAAGTAATTAAAAAACAGTGCATTAGTGTTTTCACATTGAAAAATTGACCACTGATTGTTATCTTGTTTGCTTTGCATCCATTCATTTCCATGAATAATCCTTGCAGAGTTAACATCCTGTTTCTAGAGCACTTGAAAGACCAGCCTTTGAAGTCTAAATGGCAAATGCCTGCAGCACATAAACGGTTAAATTACCGAATATATCCCTGTAATAATGATTTGTTGTGTGGCGCAGCAGCGCATGGAGCTGAAAGGTGAGAACCCGTCCAACCCAGTGACTCCAGTGAAGATCCCAGACTGCCCAGTGCCTGCCTCCCTGCTGGATGAGTTACTGAAACCTGCAGCTTCTGTCAACAAGGAGCCTCTCAACAACCTGCACAACTGTCTGCGACAGCTCAAGTAAGTTGGCCGCAAATTTTCTGGTTAACATACCTACATACATACATGCACATGGCATCCTAGCATACGGGAGTAACGCCATAATATTCCTCAGGGAGGAGATGGACAGCCTTCAGAAACAGATGGAGGAGCACACAGTAACGGTACACGAGTCCATGAACTCATGGGCCAACACAGAGGAGGAACTGGCTCAGCTGGGGCTGCAGAACGACGTCTCCAAATCACCAACGCCGCTAAACAACAAGGTGCTGGAGAATAATAACCAAGCGGAGCAGGAGGCACAGCCATCGTAACAGAGGAACTTTACTCAGGCCAACAGAAGGAGCGTGGAGTTTTATCCACAAGGGCCCTTTTTTTTTTTTTTTTTTAGCCTTCCTGGCCCATTGTTATTTCCTTTCTCTTTTCTTAACAATTGCTGCCAACATTTGGCATTCTCCCATCAGCACAAAAGTGCTTGCTCAAAGTAATACTTTATATACCATAGCTTTATTCTTTGCTGTTTATTTGATGGTTGTCTATATTTTTGTTATGCTATTGGTTGTCATATTTATTTATTTACATTTCAGGAATCTCCCAACTGACAGCCTAAGAGGCTTCTCCATCTTCAGTTTTGTTGTCATACATGCAGTGAAGGTGTACTGCAGTGCTAAACTTTCCCATTATGCCAGTTTTCCCCGCTTAAGGCAGTTTTACTCACTTATAGGTATTAATAATCATCGTCCTCCTGGTAATACGGAATAAGTGGCTTTGATGCTGCTAGAAAAAGCCTGGCATTACTATAAGCAGTGTTCTTGGTGACAAAAAAGGCAGCGAAGCTCCCACTGCACCGCCTATGAACTGCTCTTCCATTTCCTTGTGCCTGTGTAGGAATGAAGTCACTCATCTGTGATTCACTTAGGTGGTCAAACATTCAGTTTGTGATAAAACACGGTTGCTTGTTTTTGTTCAAGTCCTGCACCGTTTTTTTATTGCCTCTTGTTAAACTGCAGTGTTCCTTAAGCTTGCTATAACCATATCATCTGTTGTTTTTAAACTCTTTGAAAACTGTATTCTCGGTCATGTTGGAGGTGTGCTGTCTGGCTTGGACTGCTGTAACGTGTATGCAAAAAGCCTTAAAGAAACTTTAATATACTGTAAAAGGACTAAATTTATTTGAATGAACTTATTTCTACTTCAAGTGTGTGCAAAATGTAATATAGGTTCTATTGTATGGTTATGTTGTGTGCAAATCTGTAATGAATGGTTTATTGTAATATATGGGTCACATCAATGGACACTGCACACTAAATGACGACATGCATAACTGACTGGGAGAGGCTGTTAGATGAAGCAAAAAATGTTACTACTTCTAACAGTAGAGTGCAATCAGATGTATTCAGTTTCTGTTACATTTGTTTCATATTTACAAAAAAAAAATTGTACACATAAATCAGTTGGTAAATTCCTTTTACAGGTGGTTCATGGTTAAGGGAAAAAGTTAATTGTTTGCAGAGGTTAATATATGAATCCTTTTTTGTATGATTGTAAATTCATGATAAATGTTTGATAGTGTAAAGAGGATGAAATGGAAAATGCTATCTAACACAATCCATAAACCAAAGCAGGTGGTAACTGCTTGAACCGAATTCAGATTCACTGTAGAGTGGACATTGGACAGAACAGTATCTTACAGCACAAGCAACTGTGCTGCAGCTGTGTTGGTGCTCATTTCCACACCATCTAGCTTGTCAAGACTATTTTTAACAGTGAATGCTCATACTTCCCAAGGGACAAACTACAGTAAAGGGAGGAGAATGCCTATCGGCACTAATTATAACCAATATATTAATAATACTGTGTTCTGAACAATCTTTTGGACAGCAATGACTGTATCTTCCACACTACCTTTCATTAGGTAGTCATTAATAACGATTGCTAGGGCGCCTGAGCTCTGTGCATAGACCTTGCTGTATTTGCTGTTCAATCTTTTAATCTGCAAAGGTTGGGATAGATTCATTCCGATGTTTAACATTTATACTCGGAAATGTCATTGTACTTATCTCATAAAATTGCACTATTCACCAATCACTACTTGTGTGAGTTTTATTCACTGGATACTGTCTACAAAATGTAGTAAGGTTATAACTCTGGAACGTTTGTAGTCTCAGTTAACAGATTGTTTCAGGCATATTTTTGTTCAGGCATCGTTATAGACGGAACCGGGGTCCTTGCTCTGTACATTTTGAAACCGTCGCGGCGAGAAGACAGCTAGCAGCAGTAGCCAGGGAGAGAGGAGGAGGTGGGCACGATACTATTAATTAGACAGCATTTTTATCAAAATGACCAAAGATGTAATTTAAATTCACTGCTGTGTGCATGAACAAAAAAAGCTGTGCTGTCTTCATCCGGCATAGTAATTTTCCTAACAGGTAGCTTGACTAAGTAGCTTCTTGCCTTGCTAGCTAAATGGCTAATGTTAGCATGACTGAGACTCAGCCGGTGTTCAGTCTTTTTAGTGGAATGTACCAGTTACGTTATGAAAATGACTCTCATTTCTTGTTCTAGCTATCCACTATCAATTTCACTGAGCAATCATACCAATTAGTGGCACAGACGTTCTGTGAATGGCACTGTCCTGGTGCTGGTTTGCCCCGCACTTGGAAGTTCAAAGTTTCTCTGCGTAACTGGGCGTGTGTTAAAGGGGAGAATCTTTATTTTTACTGTGTAAGGCCACTTGGCATTGTCACCAAGTTGTTTTTTTACTTTGATATATAATGATAAAGTTCGTTTTAAAGCAGAAGTGCTTTGACAGGTTAGCTAGGCTACCGTTACCTTTTTTGTCATGTCTGCAATGGAAGAGCATGATGGTACATTCAGGTCTCATGGGGAAGACTGGAAATGTGAGCTTCACACGTGAAAATACCATTACTGTCAACTTTCGGCTTGAAAACGCTACTTGTTTGGAACGATGGACCCCTATTTTCCCAACTTACTGAGTGAACTTACTGAACAAGTTATTTTGTGATCATAAATCATAAATTGACATGACACAGCTTATAAAACTTAACAAAAATACTAGCTTGGTGGATCACTTGTGGGCTACAAGGACTATGGAATCAAGCAGCCTTGAGTGATGTAAAATGGCCCTATGGCCATATTACATCACTCAAGGCTATTTGATGGAGCTGTGTCCAAAATGACGCTCAGCCATAGACTGTTTAGAAGAAGAGTTCAGCGTGACCTTTCCAATACAAGGGGATTTAAGTGTGAATGGCTGATAAAGCGCGATGGCTGAGCAGTAACGTTATAACTATCCTGATGCGATATGGCATATAAGGGCCTGCATTACTGTAAAGGGGTACAATTTGCTGAACTTAGACTTTTCAAGTTGTTTTGTAATTTGCCTCTACCTGCTTGGTCATCATATCTACATTAATAATGACTGTTTATGTAGAATGTCCCGTGTTTAAATCGTATGAAAGCACTATAGTGCTTGTAAAGATCTCTGCCGCAAATCGTTTTTGACCGTCAAGTCATCCAATTCCGGTTTTCCCATCGGACGGGAACGCTGCATGAGCCCTCCCTTGAAACTGGGCATGCGCAGAGCGTGTTGTAAACAATGAGACTATTCGAGACCGTTTCCAGCTTTGTGTCTATCCAACAGTTTATCTGTGCAAAAATAACAACGACTTTCCATAACTCTGCTCACAAGAAATAAAAAAATGATTCTTGGTAAGTAGGGAGACGCGTTTGTCGCTAGATGTCATCACGCACAGCTTGATTTTTTATCAGCATCATCACCGCGAAGACATGTCAAATTTGTTACAGCACGAAAAACCCACCAGGAATGGCACACTTGGGCGTGACAGCGTGCGATTATCCGGTCTCATAGTGTTAAATATCATTTTCCCAATTTTTTATATTTTGGGAAATCATTAACATTTCGATTATTGTGTGGTATCTCGCGTGCTTTACCCCGTTTGAGTCTTGATTTTGATCTGAGCTGTTTTCCTTTATGCTAGCTCTGGCTGTGCCAGTCGCTCAGTGCCGTCAGGGCTGCTGTTGCTGACTTGTTGGTAAGCTAGCTTGTTAGCGGTGGCTAGTCCGTAATTCAAGGCGTTGTTTTAATTAAGGTATCAAACGTTGAACGGGCCTACGGAGCTGCTTTAATAGTAACTTTAATGCTTTAATAGGGATTGATATATGTGAAAGATGTGACTAACCGGCACACATTTATGTTGTGTTTTGGGCAGCCCACTTGATGTGTAAGGGCAAGGCTTTACTTGTTTCTGAAGCCAGTCACTGTTCTACTCTTTCAAAACCTAAAAAGATAGACAGCATTTAAAAGCAAGGTTTGCACAAGCAGTGCTTCTACACTGTTCAATGACAGTGGGTTGTTAATCTGGGTCAGTGTATAAAGTCAGAATAGACTTTATACATTACTTTAGCTAAAGCAAGTTTTTATTAGGTAAATTCATTGTATATATCATTTGAAGTTGTACTAAACTGATGTTATTTGTATGAGCACTAGGTGTTTTTAGGGAAGGTACATAAATTAATGCTTTTAAGAAAATATAATTGATGTTTGTGAAAACTGGTTGTGGTTTTCCTCATTATGATCACTGACTGGAGGTTGTAGTGTACTGATTTTTTTTTTAATAACCTTGACATTTCTGGTCATCTTTGCTCACAAATGTGATGTTTTGTGCCGCAGGGAGCTGAAGCATGGAGGCGGTTCTGAGCAGGCTGAGGGGGCTGAGCGCTGACGAGCTGCGAGAGGAGTTCGCCAGGGCAGACCTGAAGTGCGGCCCCATCACGGCTACCACCAGGGCCATCTTCGAGAGGAAGCTGGCACGAGTCCTCACCGGGCCAGAGAGCGGAGCCACTGAACCGGACAGCAGCTCGACAGCAGGCGACTCGGGCAGCGCAGCTCCTGGCACTGACCAGGCCAACCCCATGTCATGCACCACCTCAGCAGCCGCACCCACCATCGCCACCGCTGCCAGCAGCAGCCGCCCACCCCAGGCTGCCAGCGAGGAAATGGACTTTGGTTACGGCATGGGTCTCAACCCCCCGGAGGAAGAGGAGATCTCAGTAAAGACAAGGATGACCCCAAACAGCTCTGTGGAGGGCAGTAACTCTCATCCGCGAACAGAAACCCCTTCAAAGCCCGCACAAGTGTCCCCAACCTTTTATGGAGTATGTCCACCATGGGAGGATGTCCTGACTAGAAATGGTAAGAGAGACATGGCTTGTCACTTTGTAGAGTGTTGTGACTCATCATAGATTACAGTGTCATGTATTTAGATTGAAAAACAGCGCTCAGGATTCCTACTTGGGTCTGGAAAGTCAAGAACAAGATAAGATAGAAGATAAGAAGAAGTTAATGATTTTTAGCTCTTAAATTTTGGAAATTGCAGGAAAAAGTTGGGAAAAGTATGGAAAAATGTAAAGTGTGAAGACCTGCTGTCATTTCTCCAGGCTAATATTGATATTTGATGTTGTGAAGAAAAATTTCCAGTTATAGATGTTTGTGGAGTTGTGAGTAGTATTGCTTACTACTGTCGGTAGTCTTAAAATCCAGTTGAGAAATCAAGCTCTGGAAAAGCACGTTTCAAATGGAATATATCCATGGCCCCCACAGTTGTGTGTATTTTGATCCTTTGATAGTTTAATTTTTGGCATTATGCTGACTTGTGGTCAAAGTCCACTTAAAAAGCGATTATCCTGTTTGTTTATTCATGGTGGCTGCTGTGTTGTCCACTGGTAGGTTCTGTTCTCATGGAGGCGTCCCTGCTGTTGTCATTGTCGGGCATCCACATTCTGTTAAGTGGCTGTAGACATATGTTGCTATTTTTGTCATGGTAAGCTGCAGGGCAGTAGCACAGCCTGACCTCTCCGGAATAGAACATTGATCTAAGTTAATCTTGACCTACCATAAAAATCAAATGCTGTTAATATTAATCTCTCAGTGTAATTTTAATATTTAGGTTATACTTTAAGGCTGTGCTTTTGTCGCAACTTCAAAAGCAGCATGAAATCTGTCTTGGCCTCATAAAAACAAGATATTACAGGTATGACTGGACAGAAAGAAAACTTAAATATTTCACCAATGAAGAAGCCACACAAATATGAACATAACAAAGCTCCACTAAATGAATGAAATAACCAAAAAAATCAAGTATCACATTGACAAGACACTGCACACAGTGCTTATTCTTTGTGTTTTATGTCTGTGCAGAGAGAGCACATGTTTACGCAGACAAGAAGGAGGCCCTTCAGGTTGTAAAGATGATGAAGGGAGCCCGATTCAAAGCCTTTTCCAGCCGAGAGGAAGCTGAGAAGTTTGCAAAGGGGATGTGTGACTATTACCCTTCTCCCAACAAATCCACGTCCTGCGTGTCCCCCGTCAAACCGGGCCTGGTCATTTGTAAAGGTAAGAGAGCAGTTCTGTTAGGACAGCTGTATCTCAATAGGCTCTGTTTGGTACAGCATGGAGGATGCACACTGTCCATCTAGGTTTCATCAGGAGGTGACACACTAAGGGAGTTTTTTGGGCAACGGTCCCAGAAAATATGCAACAGGGTCAAAAAGGTGTTCAAATATTTCATACCAACAAAACGCTTCACAGGTAATTAAAGCAGGTATGCTCAGGCAATATCATGGGCAGTGCTGCTCATAAGAGTTGCCCAAAAGGCTGCCCTGTGAGCCATTGGAAAAGATGATTTTTGAATTGTAATGTCCCGTCTTACTGGTACTCATGCTTTATTTTATTTACATACAAACCTGTTTATATCAACAGTTTACAAACAAGCCAACAGTAAACATGGCGTCCTGCAGGAATGATGCAGTGCCCCTTTGGGCCAATCAGCAACAAATATGTCACCTTGTTTGGGCCTTGGGCTAATCAGTGCCTTTTTGAAAATGTCAAAATACAGCAATAAACCTGTATGTTTTATCAAAATCAAATCGGTGGTGCCTGAGATATCATACAGCACATGAAGGGATAAACAAACAACACACAGATAGAGACTGATATACTGTATATTCCCACGATGATGTCAACATGGGGGCAACAGCTTTGATTCAGTTTGAGCAAAATCACTGTCTGAGCAGTCTTTCCGAGGTCTTAACAGTAACGCCCATCTTTGACTGTCTTCTCCCTGTCCACAACAGAAAACATGGAGGTGGACACCATCAACCGGGAGAGGGCCAACGGTTTCAAGAGCCCGCGCACCCAGGACCTGACGGCCAAGCTGAGGAAAGCTGTGGAGAAGGGTGACGAGGTCGCCTTCACCGAGCTGGTGTGGAGCAACCCACGCTATCTGATTGGTTCAGGGGACAACCCCACCATCGTGCAGGTGTGTGCATGTGGAGCTCATTGTCTGGATCTGCTGGGTGCGCAGACAGTGACCTCACTGTCTTCTTAGTTAGCCATTGTACCAGCATGCTTAGCAACAAAAATGGCTATTTTAACAGTGTCTAGATACGTCTGAGCGAGGGTTTTTTTCCATTAAGGAGAATGAACTTGTGCTATAAAATGTTTTGTCACAGGAACTTTTTCCCTTCTTGCATAGTCTAGTTTTGCCTTAAATTTTGACTTTTGACATAATTTTTTTTTGCCATTAGAGACAATGCTTACATTGATACAACCTGATACCACACACTGTAACTCAGTGTTCTTATTCTAATGTAGCCCATATGTTTAAATACTTAAACACTTAAAGTTTCTGTTTATTTGTTAATGTTTATACAGGGTTTTTCGATAAAGGAGTCTACGCTGAATGGGATTTCTGTTTTGCCTCGGTATAAAATTAGGTCCCAAGAATAATGGAACTACACTAGTACTGGTATCAATGGCCAAATTGCTGATATTATGACATCTTGCTGTTGTGCCTTGCTAAGTTTAAACTATTTTAGGTCTGTGCTGTGTTACCATATTTTATTTTTACCCCTCTGACTCAGCTTTTTGTTGGCACTCTTTCTGCCAGTTTCCTGAAATTAGGTAAAATTAGTCAAAATAAAACCTGAAGTGAAGTCCTCATCAAAAAACCAACCACAGGGATTAATATGTACATAACATCATACTTGCAAAGTTCATACATACCAAGTGTAACTACAGGAACACATTTGTCCACTCAGCTGTATTCTAAATGTCTGATGCACATTCAACCTCAGAACACTGTACACTGTACACTGTAGCACACTGTAGAGAAAAAGTATATTCATATTAGTGTATTCAGTGTAATGTATTCATATTAATGTGTTCATAACCGCCCCTCTCCCTCCCCCCGCACTGTATGGCTTCTTATTTTTCACTCTACCATGCACTATAATTTGATTACTTGCATAACATTTTTGTATGTTGTTATTTTCTGTTGCTGTTTGGACAGATGCCGCGTTTCTTTAGCTTGTTTTAAAAGTCTTATTGTGGGTTCTCAAGATCCATGGAACTTAATTTGTAGCTATTTATGGAGGTTTGCTTTTCTGGCTTGAACTGCAGTCATTTGTTGATATATCAACAGTGTTTCCACACCAGTCTCGACCTTTTAGCTAATGCCTTTCGCAAAGTTGCTGTTGCTGAGGACAATCGGCTTTACACACAATTGGACCTCATGTCTCTCAGCAATTAATCTCATGGTGCCCTTTCTTTCTTATTCTGCCCTTGTATAGCCTCAGTTGGAAATAAGGTGTGTTTCTGAAATCAAAAATCCCTAAAAAGTTGTAAGTTTGGTTTTCCAAAACCTGAAAATCCCTCCTATCAGCCTTGATAGCAAACTCCCATCACTTTGATGTCCTGAGCAATCCTAAAAAAACAAGCTGAATGGTGAAAATGGACGTACCCAGGGTTGTGGCCTTAAAGCAAAAGTAAACTTCCTTTCCTGTTGACAGTAGATTAGTGTGGATTATGCCTTGACCCTTACAGTTGTTCCACTTTTTTTTTTTTTTAGGAGGGCTGCCGGTATAATGTAATGCATGTGGCAGCCAAGGAGAACCAGGCAGGCATTGCCCAGCTGCTGCTGGACACCCTGGAGAACCCCGTCTTCATGCACCTCATGTACCCCGATGACCAGGAAGTCATGCTGCAGAAACGCATCCGCTACATTGTAGACCTTTACCTCAACACTCCAGATAAGGCTGTGAGTCCTCACACCACACCAGCCAAACCAGATTAGATTAGATTTATTTTAGAGGTAATTTGACATATCATTCAAGGATGAAAAAGCCCAAAATATGATGGCTTTATTTCTGCCCTGCTGGTGAAACCTCGCTGAAACCCAAGTGTGCCTTCGACTGAAAGCAAGTCGCTGTGCTCATATTCTGCATCTGCTCTGTTTCCGCTGAACGCTCCAGGGCTATGACACGCCGCTCCACTTCGCCTGTAAGTTCGGGTGCCCAGAAGTGGTCAACGTCCTGTGCTCGCACCCTGACATCGATAAGAACTGCAAGAACAAGTACGACCAAAAGCCTTGTGACGTAAGTGTTTGCTTCTTTGCATTTTAACTCTAATTTGAAATGTTATGTATGCAGGCTGAGTGGATTCTCTTTCACAACATGGCCTGGGGTAGCAGTCACTACCACACTCACCCACACACCCACACACACAGACATATACACACACACTTACATAAGTTACCCAGCACAAACACAGTCTTGTATGGCTGACCAGTGAAGGACACCTTGACATTAGCTGCTGCAGGAGTTTCAGTCTTTTTTAACCTGAGATTTTAACTAACATTTTATTAGCTTGCCTGTCCAAATATTCGGCTACCATTGCCCCGACCATGTCGAAAGCTAAAGGCTGATTAAAAAACATATGGTTTCCCTCACTGATCCAGGAATAGTTGTATGTTTCCTATACATGTTTCACTAATTGGTCTCTCCACAGGTTATTTGTGACAGAAAAAATAAAACCCAAGAAGTGAAGCTGAAAATAAGTGACTATTTGGAAGGTAAGCGCCATTATTTAGGTCCTTTCCTAAATGGGAACATTCTACACCTTAGTCTTTTTTTTTCTGTGAACTACATCTAAAAATGACAACTTTGCATTTTTGCATAATTAAGACTTGTATGAATCGGTGCAAACTGAAGCTAAAGGCAGTAGTAGTAGTGTGGTTTTAAAAGCTACGTTACAGTAAAGGGAAGTCATTTGCTCACCTTACTGTTTTATCGTAGTTCTTGTTCTATTTGCCTCTATCTGCTTGATCAATATCCGCATTACTTATACATATGAAAGCACCAAGAGTCAAGCCTGCAGTATCGTCACACTAACAGTATTAAGCTATTTGGTCAAAGATATCGTGGTATTTGATTTTGTCCACATTGCCCAGCTCTATGTGGATAAAAGCCATTGTCAGTCAAATGTTTTTTGTATTTTGTAACATTAAAGAATCACTATTCTGCCGCAGATCGTTGTTATATTCCCCTACTGAGGGCAACAGACAACACCTCTCAGCCCATCATTGGTACGCCCTGGTCTCCGGAGCCTTCAGAGAGTCTCTGCAACTCACTGAGCTCATGGCCTGCAAGAAGCCCCATGGATCCAGTGATGACCGTTAAAGCCTTCGCTGGCCCGCTGAGCCCTTCTAAAGTAAGTCCGATACCTCATTACATTACATTACATTACTGCTCTGACTCAAGTCAAATTCATCTATTAAAGTGTGTTTTGTCAAAACATGTTTGTCACAAAATAGTATCAAGGAGAGAAATAAAAAATTACTTAGTTCTTGCAGAAGCAAACATACAACGATCAGAGTATTATCCTCCCCTGCAGGCAGATGAGTTTCGTCGGGCGTGGAAGACGCCGCCCAGAGACCGGGCCGAGCTTTTCCACCACATTCTGAAGTCCGATCCTGACCGCGGGGCAGAGAGAGTGGGCAGGTAAGTCCAGTTATGAACTCAATCTGCTTGGAAGACTTTCAGAATCCTAGCACACCAAGCAACAGTCTTAAAAGACGTTTTCAGTATTGGTTGAAGTAAGGCTGCACTTCTCTACCATAGTGTCTGTCTGTAAATACAACAATTTTGTGGATTCCATTAGTATTAAGAAACTTAACGCTAAAAATTGACCTCCAATTGAACTCTAAGGGCCAACTGAGCCATTCCTAAATAGTGCTTAAAAACACTCATTTCATTTTGGATTCAGAACATTCACTATTTGTCCATTAGTCTTGCCGCTACAGGTTGTGTCTCCTGTGCTCCCCTTTTCTTGCTTGTTCCTCGTCCATCTGTTGCAGTTCCAAATCTTGGTACTTTAGTTCATGTAGCCTGAATCAAAACAGTCATCATTGAGTTCGTAAAAAAGCCTTTTTTTGCACTGAGAACTCCTAGCTTTTGTAAACTAGGGGAAATCAGAAGATTTTTTTTACATTATACACTATTGAGATTTTTTTGGGTGGGGAATTTGGAAAACGTATAGAATAGTTAACAGTTCTGTCATGGCAGCCCTGCAGGTTAAGCCATCTACTGAAACAGTTTCAAACCTGACTCATTCTGTTGCTTGTCAGCCTCTCTTCCCTCATAGCTCCTTTCAGTCTCCATGCTACACTCCCAGTTTAAGCAGAAATGCCACAAAAATGAATCTTAGAGAAAATAGACATTGTCTGCAATAAAGTGCCATGAAGCGAAAATGCCAAAATAGTACTGGAAAAAGCTTGAAAGACTTTAATGTAATTGTCCGTCTGCAGCTTCACTACAGAAATACTGGCCTTCAAAAATTCCTTTCTCAAACCCTAGTGTGTGATCTAAATGAGGAGTCCCCCTCTGTCCACAGAGACCTGGCTCATGAGATGGGCCACCCCTGGGCTGAGTACTGGGACTTCCTGGACAGTTTTGTGGACCTGTCATCGACAGAGGGTCTTCGCAAGTTGGAAGAGTACCTCAACAAGAAAGATTTCAGCCAGCGGGCTCACGAGGAGGCTGGGGAGAATGAGACCAGCAACAGGTTCAGAACCCCCTCTCCAGGTAACTGTGTCCTCTTTATACCGGGGAGTCTACAGGTCCTACAGACAGCTGTTTGATACAGTTAAGCAGCCTTTACATCTCTCATGCAGCTTTAGAGGACTCCCTGCGTTACTACACCACATCCTACATACTAAATAACAGGTAGATATACTCGAAGCAAACATTTAAAATCACAGAAATGAAATCCGTAATGATTGAATTGACATTGTAACATAATCAGAGTTTCCAGCCATTGCCTCTCATCAGAAGTGCAACAGGTGAAAAGCTGTATAATCTTCAGTAATACTGTAATGTAAAGTAATGGGTGTAATAATTTATAATGGCAAGAAAGTTTTTTCTGCATGTTCTTATAAATGTTTCCTCCGCTCTGTCACTCATCCGGCTCGGTTGCAGGCAAGCCCAAGAAATTCTGCAACTCCATCTCTGTGGGGGCTTTTCTGGACGAGGGTGATGACATTAGCCTGGAGGAGATGAAGAACCGGCAGAACGCCGCGCTCACCAGCATCACCTCCTCCGCCAGCTCCAAGGACGGCTTGAAGGGTGCCGTGGGCGGCCGAGAGTTCCACATCCTGCACCACCGCGGCGCTGACCTGATCGAGACGGCGGCGGAGCAGGATCTGCTGTGCTGCTGCGACGACGGCCTCCTCTCGCCCGGAGTGGCCTGTAAAACAGGCCTGTGCTCCACCTCCTCTGTAAGAGACAGGACTCACAACGGGGACAAGGTGTCCCCCCGCACCTCACCGTCCTCCTCCTGCCTGCTGTCGCCCATCTCCAACCTCATGGTAGAGTTTGAGCGCATGTCCCTGCAGGAGCCGCTGGACAGCCCCGCCAGCTGCAGGGAGAGGAGGAGCAGCGGCGGCGGCCGGCACAGGGAAGCCCGGGACTCCTACAGCTCCTCCTCGGCCACAGATCTGAGCTGCGGGCTGGGCCGGCTGTCGCTGGGTCACGCCGGCCAGGATGGCGAGGCCGGGGAGGGGCTGGACTGGAGAACAGAGGGAGGAGGGGCGGGGGAGAGGCGTGCCAGCGGCAGCTCAGAGGAGTATTTTGATGCT
>OMLF01010903.1:22833-34570 GCA_900302615.1 Holocentrus rufus
AGCGAGCCACCACTCTAACAACCAACGCCCCCTCCCCCCACCGTCCCGTCCCCCGTCTGCCGGTACAGATCCAGCCTCACCCAGGCGGCTACACCAGAGCTCAGAACCACATTACCTAACAAAAATATGCACAAGCATCTGGAAGATTTGTATTAATGATGTATGGTACTACTCCTATATATCGCATACAGGAATTCTCATCACGTTGGGTTGTGATGTACACTCAAGACTTAAAAAAAAAGAAAAAAAAAAGAAAGAAAAAAAACCGGGTTCCTTGACAATGTACGTACTGTATGGGTGTGGACCATGATGATGGTAATGTTATTTGTGGCAAGTGTGAAGCACCTGTATCATAGCCTGAGTCAACTTTTTTGAATAACCATTAATACAAGCCACACTCCCCGAAAAGTTAGTTCTTCACTAAAACCTTAGTGTTGAATCCTCAACAGGGTTCTGTCACTTAAATAGATGTTTTTAAGAAAAAGGAAAAAAAAAAAGTAAAATGTCAATATTTTAATGAATTATTTTTTGTATGTCGGTCAGTAGCACAAAAATTCAATGTTTTTATTAATGGTGTGAAAACCAACTGCCAGTTCCTATGTTTTCCTCAGTTCAGGAATTGCCTTAATTTTCTGAAGTGATGGACCAGTCTTAAGTCCGTTTCGCCACATTCTCTCCAGCTCGGTCAAGGAAGATCTTGAAACGGCGACCTCACTGGCTGCGTTGGTCAAAGATGACGACTGCAAACATGGGAAAACAATGACACACTGAGATCTTCCATGTTTTGTTTAATAAATATGTGTACATTTTCCATCTCGGTCATTTTTTGGTGGTTCCTGGACATGTCTTGATTTGTTTCTTTCTGCCGCTAAAGGCAGACTGTGCAAAATTTTCTTTTTATTGTTATCTGAAATGTCTGACTCACAAACATCTCACACTGTGGGAGCATAAAATTACAAAACACACCACTGAGAAAAATTTAAGCCTCTTGTCTGACTAAACCTTATTGAAATTGCCCATCTGAGACCATCTTAAAGCTCAAACCTAGACTTCTTAGATCTCTTATCTTTGTTGGTCCAAATGAACAAAACTAAACTGTACATAACAGGTTCTTGCAGCGCTACAAAGGCAAGTTTAGTAACGTCTAATGGTTGAATGTGAATGTGCGAAAACCTGCTGTAGCCAAATTATTTGGAGGTGACCATATTTCGAGGTAAATTCACTGCTGTATAAGGGGTTATCAGCTGAGTCTACAAAAACATTCAAGCCAGTCATTTTTAATGCTCAGATTGCCACTCCAGTTAGTGTGAGAGAATTGTGTTTTCTGAATGTAAATTTCCATGAACTATACCTTTATTGGAGAGCACAAACTACTTCATTGAAAGGATTGTATTGTCAACCTCGTGCTCTCAGGTGACAACAGATCTCATTCTGGTCTCTGAATGTTTATGAATGTGGAACTTTGCAAAAATGCACCTAAATACTTAAAACATGCTTATTGTGCTTTTGGCATTCTGTGCTTTATTAAAAAAAATAAACTTTCATGGTGGATAATCTCCTTTTCTGTATGTCTAGATCTCATTTGCTTTCAACTAATCAATAAAACTTCACTCCTACCTTGCTGCCAGTGTGTCCAATTGTCTTTCTGTACATTTACTTGGCTGTACAAATGATTTTTCCATTGTAATATACTGGCAAAATTCAAAGAGGGACAAGAACAAGGCATTCATGATTTCCTTTTATTGCATAAGACTACACAACACAACCCTCATAGGGCATTGCAGTACACATGAAAAGATTGAGCAATATGTGCATTTACAACAGCTATACAAACTAAGAGGTTGTTTTTTGGTTTAAAAATCAGTCACTTTGTGTAGAAATGTTGATACATTCAGGAGGAGTCTCCATGCAGCTGTCTTCACTTACAGTAGGAGCTCAACATCCCTCAGTGATACCTGCCTCCCCTGTGGTTGACTCCCTTTACTCTGCAGCTGGCAAACTATGGCACGGGAGTGGTCACGACAACACCGCAAAGACTTTATCATTGCATGATGGTAGTTAGTTCAATTACAAAAATAAAATAAAGACCAAAAGTTACTTTCAAGACACTTAAGGAGAAAACTTGAATGCTTAAACCCTGCGACTGACCAGCTGGGTATCTGAGAAGTCTGAAAACCTTTTCCTGGGTGTGTGGGGCCGTCAGGTCCGTGTAATTTTGTCCGGGGGCATGAATCCCGAGTCTCCCAGAGTCCTGAGGGCCACCCTGCCACTGGGGCGGATGGTGAGCCACGTGATGCTGCCGTTGTTCAGGCCCATACGGAGCCAGCCCTCTGCAGGAAACTGCAGAGCCCTGAGACACAGAGCAAAGAAACAATTAGACCAACAAATGGGCTTCGAAGTGGACTGGAGCCACCACATATTTAAAAAGCCCCTCTGGTGACCTGCTGATCTCAAAACACTTCCTGAAAAAGAAAGTGACATGCAGTTTCCTACCAACCACAGTCTCAGCCAGGCTGAGCCTCACTTGTGCAAAAGGTGTAACCAGACTGCTTGCAGTGATTTCAAATACACCTTGTGACTAAATCATTGGTTTTCCTTGTGAAATGGGAGTAACAACTAATTACAGACAGCTGGCACAACCAATCCAGGCTGTGATTAATCTGCTCAGATGTGAGACTCACTGTGATTGGCATGATCTGAATGCATCACGTTCTTTTTCAGGAGGAGTTTTGAAAAAGACTGAGATCATGAGGTCACAGGAGGGGCTCTTTAAAGGGGCACTTCACCTGAAAAAAGAAACACACCTGATATATTTTCTTAGTCATCTTACATGAGTCAGACAGCTCCTTGTTACTTTGATTGGTGAATTATAAGAGAGTAAATCTCCGTAAGTGCTGCCATCTGGAGAAGTCTATAGCCTAGCTAAAACTCAATAAAAGGACGAATGAAAAATAGGTAAAGCTCCCAGTATTATGCTATAATATACAAGGATACTAGCAAAAAATCCCTCAGACAAACTAAAGGCTGGGACAAAGCAGCATTCAGATACACAATGCCCCTTTAAAACACACACAAGCAGCGACTCTCCGCTTCATATAGCTGAGAAAGGAGCTAGGCTGTATGCAGCAGGTCCAAGTTTGCACTGGATGAGCATGTACTTTAAATGATAGCAAAAAAAGAGCACATCCATTGACAACATGAGCAAGCACATATCTGATCAGAAACTCTTATGAGAAACAAATTATGGCAGAGTTGAATATTGAGAACAATTAGCACAACGAGAAGCCAATAACTTTGCGAGGCCCAGACTCTGGCCTCGGCCGGGGTGCGACCACCAAGTCTGCCGGCGACACAAACCTGCAGACAAAATAACGGATGACATTGGCATGACAGACGATGATCTCGTAGCTGTCCTCCTTCTGCTTGGGGCTGGCCCGGTGGATGTATCGGCGGAAGGCGGCCTCGATGCGGGCTCCGTCTTCGTGGTACTGCTGGAGGACGGTAAACAGGTTGAAAGCCACCATGTCAGATGAAGGGGTTCCGCTTGGACCCCTCGTCGGCACAATACATGATACTGCTTTGCATTGCAGGGAATGTAGGAAGAGGTTCATTCCAAAATCAGAGATCACCCATTTAAAAATGTTACATCTGCTGTTTACAAAATGACCAAATTGTTTTAATGGGTAGGTAACTTAAGTCCTTTGTTTATAAAATGGCAACATTTTTACCAACAGGATCTTTGTAGCAAATAATGTAACAAGGCAGCACTCAGTGGAGCGCAGACCTGTGCCAAAGTCACAGCTGAAAATTACAGCTTTATTTTTTAAGTCACACCCCCATTCTGCAATAAGCTTGTCATAGACCACGGCCCTTTACACCAATCAGCAGGGACAAGTTGGTCAGTGCCACCTTGGCCTATGACCAACCTCCACATTGGGTTTCCTGACAGTATGTGGGGGTACTTGGAAACTACAGCCTCAATTGTAGTAAGCCACACCCCCTTTACACAATAATGCCATAGAACCAGTCAGTGCTACCTTGAGCAAAAACAAAATAGCTGCACGCTTTTATTCTATTAGCTGAAGGACAATGTCATAGCCAGAACCTCTATTTATTGTTGTGCTTTTACCACTGTGTCAGTGTTACATGACCCATTACGAACCTCCTGCCAGGTTTCATGAAATTACATAGGTGCATTTGGAAACAAACCCTGTTTGTGTTATGATCACTGGTCAAAATGTAGTTTTATGCAAAATGTATAATGTCCCTCTGGTAATGTAAAATATAATTTTGAAAAAAACTCATATGATCATATTTTTCCCCTCATAATGTATTATATATTTAGCCAGGGGTGTGACTCTTTTAAGAGGTTATCAGCAAGATCCTCTTTTTGTCCCCATTTTGTCTCCATGTGAATAAGCCTATCCAGTACTGCTGACACCTTTTTCCTTAGAATTTCTGTTGGATGAAGTTTGAGTTTCTGTAGGTGGCGTTCAGTTCTTTATAGCCGCCCATGCTACCCACTTATTTGATTTATTTAAAACAAAATGTAAAAACATAAAACACATAACTTCCTGTGTGCTGGAGCAATCATCCTAGGTCAGGGACATTATCATTACATTTTGACAGTTATTAGAGGACCAGTTGCCAGAGTCCTCTAGAATCTATCATTTTGGAAATGAGCTCTTCGTATGGACCATTCCTGTTGCAGTGCACTGATGTATTGGCTGTCTGCGGCTTGATGCCTTCAGGCGTGGACCTAAACAAGCACTTGACCAGACAATTGCGTAGACAGTGCACTGACAGCAAAAAGTTAACTCAGCAAGTACAAATAAAATGCAAATTCAGGAAATCAGGCCCACAGCCTGCTCTAGATGCAGAGCTGGTGTAGTTTCTCTCACCACAGCATCGGGTTTCCAGTGTGTGACAGGCGGAACTGGCTCGATAGGCGCACCCTCTCTCAGCAAATCACAGCTGACCAGCTCCACTCCTAGAACAATAGAAAAAAAAAAGTTAAACTAAGGTTTTACAGCAATGTGATGTTCAGCGATGCTTTACATGCTTCTCAAGACATCAGTTTTTTCACTGGATGTGACAATTTTGGTTAGTGTTTGTTTTTCCTTGTTGTTTGGTTAGGGTCAAAGGTTGTGAGATGTATTTAATTATCTGGGCATTGTGAAGTGCTTTCAGACTGTACCTGTTATGAAGACCTTTACACATACAGGTGACTTTTAAAAACCTGAAAAATTATCAAATAACTTTCCATTCTTTTCCAGACCTGGAAAAAAAACAACTTAAAATATTCACTGACCTTGGAGGTGCTTGCTGATGATGTTTGCAGTCTCTGTGGCCCGGGCCATAGAGGAGTGAACCAGAACGTCATACTTGAGTCCCAGCGCTGCCAGTCGCTGGCCTGTTAACTCAGCCTGCTCACGACCTGCAAGGAGGAATTTATCAGTTAGTACAACATACACAGGGTCCATTCAAGACCTTTTAACAATCTGAAAATAACCTTGTGACCCATCTGTCAAGTTGTCAAACCACCAGATACCAGGCTAATTTCAAGTATGAAATGTGAATTTGTAATTTTCCATTCCTCAAATACCAGCAAAGCTGCTACTGTAAATACAAAATGTGTTCCTCAACTTGACAGGTGGGTGGGGAGTAAACTTATATACTGAACCTAATGGGGTGAGGATCCTCTCCTTGTCTTCATTCCCACTTAAATTGTACTGGGAGTGTCTGATGAGGAGAATGTTACGTGTAGCTTTGGGTTTGCCATTGTCCTGCTCCGAGCTGGGGTCTTCAGTAGCACTCTCTTTCTTCTTCCCGTTAGTCAGTGTAGACGGGTCTCTCCTGAATTCAGCATGTAAGAAGATGTGATGAGATTAGGTGGCTTTGTCTCACATGGCTACCTCTACGCACAGAAATCTAGGTTAACACAACTAAAGTTAAGGGCATATATTTTAAACATAACAGCCAGTATGATAAGGTTACTTCGGAGACCCAGGAGGCTCATTCAAATAACACTTCAACTTTTAGAACTCATGGGACTATTATTTAAACAATGTTCTCTACTAAAATACACTGGGTGGATGGTAGGCAACAAATAGCTTGTGTGTCATGTCCAATGGTTTCCTGGAGCGTCATTAAAGTCTGTTGGGTTTACCTTCACTCATAAGCAAAGCGACATTATACAAGAGAGAACGGAAGGTTCTTTGATAGAACCATGACATACTAAAACGGGAAGTTACATAGACTGGATAAAACGCATGTGGAGGAACATACTTATCCCAGTTGAAGTCCCAGCCGAGTCCAGACGGCGCTGGTGTGTGACTAGCCGGTGTCCATGCAGGCTGCGCTGCTTGAAGCACAGTCAATCTGGACCACCGACTGGCGAGCTCTCCACGCGGCTCACCGAAATACCCACGGGAGTCAGCAGCAGCGGCTGCTAAAACTAGAACGGCAGAGCTTCCAGCGAACCCACACACAAGTTTGAGAGTTTTCCTGTACGACATACTGGGACCCGCCGAACTAAGAAGCTAATGCTATCCAGCTAGCTAACTCTATAACTAGCTAGGCGTTAACTCTTCAGAACCAAGTGTGCCAGGGAACGGTGACGCACGATAATGTATGGATTTCTGCTGCTACGCAGCGTTTACGTGTTAATCCCAAAAGCGCTTACAGACTGTGAAACACGCTTTCCTGTGCAAGAATAACTACCAACTGGCGTCTCTTTAATCGGAAGCTAAATATACACTCCGCAACGGAAAGCTAGCCAGTAGTCTTGAAAGCTTACTAATGTCAGCCTAACTAACGGTAGGTTGATGCTTGGTAGTACTTGACGGTAGCCCGTACAAGCCAAAATTGTTGCCATTCGCATTAATTCCGACTTGTGCCATTGGATGGCGCTTTAAAACCACGATCCACATTACAACCTGCGTTGTGGCCCCGATACCATTCCGTTTTGTGGTGTTCGGAGACGCTGTTCTCATATTCCGTTGAAAAATCCGATAATTTAGGATGGCCTTGGTTATCTCCACGAATATACTCATCGGAGAATATAAATTAACCATCAGACCCAGTTACCATGGTCTGCTGGTTAATTCGGCCTATAGAAGTCCACCAAGCAGCACCTTATGTTAATAAAATCTAAACTTTAAGAAGTGGTTCACCTTCAGTGCTACAACAATCCGTGATATGTTGAAGTGATAGATGACTGTGGGGAATGGGCAAAGGTATTCTGGCAGTTCAGCTTTTATTTAAATAAGATCTGACTGGTTTACCGTTTGTAAGCCGAATTCAAGGGTGAATGCTACCAATGTGTTCTGATCCAAGATCGACAAGGTCTGCTCATTAACATGGCCACATTAAACTGACAGATTCTTTAAATACAAGTTGACATGACGAGTTCTCCACGCGAGAGGACGCGGCGTTTCGAGGAGAACTACAGTGCAGCCTCCAAAAGACTGAAATAATCATCTAAACTTTGAGAGCCATTTTGACAACACCGTGATGCGTTAAATCACTGCGCCTTGTCATATGAAAAGTCTACTGGGTCCTTTTTACGGGCAGCTATTTAATCCGTGCATTCGGGGAGTTGCACTGCACAAGTGCAGTCCCACCAGAGTATTTCTTATTAAGACACTCGGGTTTGCAGAGAGGCTCCACCTTTTCAAGCGGTTCAGTGACCTCACCAGTGGGCTGGATTGTAAGGGTGGGATTTCCAGGCTTTCAGAGAGCTCTATGCATTTCTGTCCCTCTATCTTTGGATCTATGCGGCTTCAACGGCAGCAAAGACGGATTGGCTAAACCTTTAAAAGCTACAGACATATATATGTATATTTCACACTGGATCTTTTTACATATGCGTCTGCAACTGGAATAAATAATTGAGGAATGTGGAAATTACAGAATGCCCAACAGCGCTGGAAAGAGATTTAAACCCACCAAATACATCCCGGTGTCCACAGCTGCCACACTTCTTGTGGGATCGACCACTTTATTCTTCGTTTTCACGTAAGTTTTTATTGCTTTTTTTATTTGCTCTCATGTGCGGTCATATTGGGCTTTTCATGTAGTATCCGTGCACCCCTATCGCAGAGCCTAGAGGCAAATGCATCTTGAAGTTTGCAAGGGAGGATTTGAGCCACTTAGGTTGATTAAGTGATTTTATTGACGCACACCTACCCTAACAGAGCATCCAAGCGTCTCGCAGTGGTTTGAAGTCGTTTTGCAAAAATGAAGCCATATGCTGCCTCCCCGTGCTGCCCCACACGGAGCTTTTTTTCCTACTATAATATCTGCAAGGCAAACTTCCCCTGAGCCATTCAAGTTTAACAGCGTCGGGATCATGCAGGAGCTCCGGCAGCTTAGGCCGCAGCTATTCACTTTCGAATGAAGAAACACTTCAGGCAGTTGTTGATACAATTAAAATGGTTACATTGTCCCTGCAGGCGGTAGTCTTTGGTTCAGCTGCACTCGCTGAGTTTGATTGCATGATTGCATTGACACACAACCTATCAAAGAGCATTACAATCGCCCAGGCAGGGGGGTTCCAAAGTGGAGTCCCCCAGAGCCCCTTAAGGGGTCCCCAGTTAAATGAGGAATAGGTTAATGCCACTGTTATTTCACTCCCCTGAAGTTAGCACAATAATTACTACTCTGATTATAGGTTTCACACCATATTCACCATTATCTTCCTCACCTAGTGTATTGTATAATTATGTACCAAGTCATATGTATAAACAAAAATCCTTTCATGTACGCTTTGTGTAAAAGCATATGAGATGCTGTGTGTGGATGGTCATATGAAAAAGTTTTTGGAACCCATGACCTAGGCCAACTAAGGATAGGCCCATCCACTTTACACTGAAGATGTGCTGCAAGCAAATGTTGGTACAGTTAAAATGGTATTCACCACCCTGACAAGTGGAGTGCAAGCTGTTGACATTGGTTCATCTACACTTTCTGTGTTCAGGGTAATTACATATTCACACAACCTATCAACAAGCATCAAGATCATGCAGGCCAGGGACTTTTTTCACATCAAGGGCCCTCAAACAGAGACTGTGCATCACAGCACCGCACACATACACACTCGCTCACACACACATACCCATTTTGTAAAAGATTTTGTCCCAGGTACCTCCATCCACGGAATGAGGAAATTACTGCTGATACATATCACTTTAATATAGAGTTAATGCTGTTAGGTAGGGAGATAACAGTGGAGGCGGTGACATCTCTGATCTGAATAATCATCATTATACATTTATTTCTAGATGAATAGATGTCATTGTGAAATTAAAGTCATTTTAAGGACCCCTAGCGGTGCCCAGACATCTCTTTGGGAGCACGGATAGACCCATCCAGCCTTTCTCCTACTCTGAATCTGCTGATTCATTTCATGCACTGAAGAATACATGTGTTAGAGATTATTATTTTTTTGCACTCAGGTTGGATTTACAGTGTGATGATGAAAAGCCATGGGAAAAAAAACCTTATGTTACAGTGGCTCATGAAGACATACTGACTGAACAAATGATATCTGACATATTAACAACTAACATGATGAACATGTTTTTTAATAACTTGGCCCAATTTTTTCTTTCCACAATAATGCCTGCTTACATCACATTCCCTCATTACGCTTACATAACAATAAATAAACTACACATTCTTAGTCTTATGCTTTGTACTAATGTGTCATCCATTGCCGTTTTGGACTGGAGGCTGATTGAGCAAAAGCAAGATGCAGATCTGTTCTTTACATGGTTGTGTAAGATTTGTCCCTCCTGTGCTGAAATTGCTTCACACAAAGTGGGTTTTGCACTCTCAGATCGATGGTGAAGATTGAAGGAAACATATGGCGGTGGTTTGCCTTGGCAGTCTGGATTGTAGTTTCAGCAGTCCTTACACTCCTTGGGCTACTGTCTAGGGCTTTGCATAAACAAATGGTCTGATTTACAATTCCTGAAGTAGTATGAATGTGTCATGAGCTGGCAGAATAATACAGCAGAGGTCAGATTTTTTGTTGCCCATAGTGTTTGTTTTTTTTAGGGGGGGGGGGTTTGGGGGGGTCCATGTCAATTCACATTTCAGGGTTTATCCCCCAGCAGATGGTTGGAGGGTGAGGATTAAGATTTTACTCTGTTACTCCTTCATTTCCCAGCAAAAGGCCCAGAGGATTGAGCCACGTATAATAGGACCCCCCCAGGGAGCATTACATGTCCAAACTAGGCCATGCTGCCCCATTCTGATCCACATAGAGTCCATTATGGCGATCCCAGACGTGCTTTGTGTTTGGCTGGTGAGCTAAGCTATGCATTTACATTACATGCCACACTACCATTGTCCGCATTTACCTGATGCTTTCAGCCTCAGGGCAATGCAAGAAGTGCAGCAGAAGAATACCTTTAAATTCCTGGATGGGCAGTAACAGTAAGGAGTGCAAGGGTCAAAGGCAAGCAGATGTCCCCCTGGTTCCGCGGTGCATTCATGTACAGCAGAGAGCTGCTAGGTAAAGAAACGAGAGCAAGGGACAAAAGGGTTGTTTTTATGCTTAGGCCACTGTGCGTTAAAGGCCTTACTGTTGCCAGCAGGCCACTTAGTGTCATATGGGCAATGGAGGAGGAGACTTAGGGCGAGAGCTGGCACACACACACCGCTAGTCTGGCTTACTGACGCCTGACAGTTTGTGTTTCCCTCAGAGATAGAATTAGAACACATTAGTAGAGAATTATTTATATCTGCGCAGCATGACCACGACTCGTCACTACAAAAACTGATGACAAATTAAGCCTTTAGTCATGGTAAAAGCTATAATAATATTATCCCAGCACATCTGGGTCTATAACAAGATTCTATTATAGCTTAAACATCTCACTACGTCTAGATTAGACCCAGATCTGCGTGGAAGTAGAGGCTGCGTTCAAGTGATACTTCAAGGAGTACTTCAGAGTGGCCAAATACAGAACATTTTACCTGCTGTAGAAACAAACAAACAAAGCCCGGCCGGCCTTTATCATTTGTTGTAATAGCACGCATGGGTAGATGTATGGAAACTATCAATTGATCTTCTTGACAAGAAGTGTGTTCAGCAGTTTTTCCCAGTGTGGGGATAAGTTGTGAGAGAGGTTGTCGGTGGCGGCGTTTAGAGGCAGCATATCTCCAGGCTGAGAGGCATGAGAACGGGACTGACAGCAATCTAATCTTCAGCTTCCACATCTGTTTCCTCTCTTTCACCGTAGATGCATTGAATTGGACTTAATTCAGACCCGGCAGAATCCATTGTTTTGCATCGTGCTCAGTGTTTCTTTTTAAAAAGCCATTTCTGATTTGTTAGTCAGGAGACTGATAGAGGGCAGAGTTGCGGAAAGATGGGAAAGAAAGGGATGAAATTAAACCAGGATGGGGATTCAGACTTGAACCCGCAGCACTAGAGGTGCCCACTGACTCACACATTTCCCCCATGAATATTGTATGTAACCTCTTCAGTGATAATCAAAAGGCCTGGAGCCCGGAGGCCTGACTCTCACAGTTGGTTGTCCCAGCGTTACTGCTGAGATTACAGCCCTCCTCTAAGTGCCCACCTCTCTCCTCTTGACTCTGAGTGAATGTTTGTCCATTGATCCTAATCCGCATCCGGCGTGTGATTGCTTATGCTGAGCTGCTGTCGTCTTTTTGTCAAGGGGCTCGGTAAACAAGCTCGTAATCATTAATGCCTCACCGCTCG
>OMLF01010903.1:39387-50841 GCA_900302615.1 Holocentrus rufus
CCAGTCGTACAAGCCGAGGCCGCCTGGAAAGTCTCCTCTCGGGGAACATGTGGGATTCATTTAGACCTCCAGCCTCTCCCTCCATGGGCGTCTCCACCCTGTTTCCCCTCCTGTTGTTTTGCCAGAGGGAGAGCATGACTAGTAATAAGTAGAAACAGAGCTCTACCTCTTGACACCCCCGGCTGGAGTGGCTTTCAGAGAGATCAAGGAGTCTGTACCAGGCCGCAGCACCCGGTGTTTACAAGAGTGTAGCTGTGTCCATCTCTGGGAAGAGAGAGGAAGAGAGGCAGATAGACTCTGTGATTATGAGGGCAGGTCTTTACAAATCTTTGCCACTTTTTGAAGTCAGTGGTTCAAAAAGTCCCTGGAGGAGACCCAGCACAACAAACGGGGCCGGCACTCGTTTATCTGAGCTTCAACTGTAATGGGTTTTTGCAGGCTGATCCAGGATATGTATATTTTTGGATTGTAATTTCTTATAGCTGATTTTGTCCCACTGTTTACTATCATCATATTTGATCATTTCCATGCCAAAACATGACACATTCAGGTAAAGGGCTTCACATAAGTGTAGGACTGATCCATTTTACAATAAATATGCAATCAATCTACATCCATCATATCAGATCTGGACGACACTGACATATCCCATCTGTAATAAAAGGCCACTGTGGGCCTGATATATCAGTTCGACTCCACTGTGAAATGGCTGAGATGACATTATAAATGCAAGTGGTCGTTCAGGGCTTTGAAGCCGTGGACCCGGGGGGGCGACAGCCAGGCTCGCATCCGTTTGGTTTTGGCCCACTTCCTTTGTAGTGCACTGCAGAGGAGACCTGATCCCGTCATGGCCATCACATGCTATTATTTCACACCTCTCTGGACAGTTTATGAATAGGCATCAGTTTTATATTAAAATTTATCGGGGTCCCACCTGCCAAATGCCATGTACTTATAGATAGAGATGTCCCTCTTTGTCCATGCACATACACCCTGCCAGGATGAAAATTGTATGGGTGGAATCCAGATATCTACTTAAAGAAAATTGAAACATTATCTTCGAATAGCAGCCCCTATTGGAATTCAGTAAAGACACTTTTTTTTCCTGTTCTAACACAGAGGATTGTGTTTTTCTTGTATCTTTATCTGCCTGTCGGTTATTTCCCCTGGCAAACTGTCAAAAAAGCTATTGCATTTGAAATGGCAGATGATGCCTGTTTTATACATTTCATGGTTCATCACGTCACACATTCACCGCTTTTCCTTTTTTTTCCCCCAGCTTTCCTCCTTTCACCGTGTGTTATGGTTGAGTCATCTGTATTCAATAGCAGTTTGCCGACTGCAAGGCTCTTGCACATTAAGGTGTTTCCACTCGTGCGCAGAGTGCAGCACTCTCACCCTCCAGCCCAAGCCTGGCCTTTTAATCCTCCCAACAGCTTCCACCCAATCACATGGCATCGCTCCCTCATAAGATACATGAAATTGTAATCAAACCCCTGCCCTTTATCCCAGCAGCACCAAAACATAATATGAGCAGGAGAGGCAAATACAGCTTTGTGTTTTCATGAGCTTTTTTAATGCAGGACTAAACAGGTCATCCCGGCTATTAAATCCTACACATATGCTGAGCCATACTGCAAATCATATATATGTCAAACAAGGCTACAGCCAGAATACAAAAACCCAGTGAAACTTGGTCTTGCATGTGGACTAGTTTGTAGGTGGGTCAGTCAGTGCGTTATCCTTGTATCAAATGTCTTTGAAACAGAATGACATCATGGTGGACATCGGGGATATTTTTAAGTTCGATTTAATTTACAATGAACTAAACGTTTCCAGGCCTGTGGATTAGAAGTCAGCTTCTGTCTAATGTAGGGTGTCTTGTAGGTCATATGGAGCAATATCACTGCCACAGTTTGAAAGCTTGAAGTCAAGGTAGGTAGTAGTTTTGAAATATAGTACATTTTACCTAAGAGTCTGTGCACTGTTGAAGGACTGCTGGTCTACCAAGTGCAGTCCATGCAAATACGCTGATTTGACTTTGGATTTTATTTGAATGTACGATCAACGACAGAGAGAGGAAAATGAAGTTAATTTTCTATCTGCATCTGAATATGATGCGATTGAAAGTGACAACCTACAATTGTTTCAATTTGCTATTGTTGCTTTTTCAAAATAGAAAAGGAAACCCGCAATTACCGTTCGGCTGTGATATTTTTATTATTGTGTGCTCTGACAATTCAAAATATGAAATGTGGGGGATTAATCGGGGAAGGAAGTTGTTGACCACAGCATTGAGAGAAACATCTGAACCCTCTGCCGGAGAGCAGCCAGCCAACTCCTGGCCATGGGCTTCCTCCGCGAGACGTGTTTTCTTTGGCCTGGCAATGCATGAAGTTCTGCACAAAAGCCTGCAATCTTTGTGTATGTCTGTGTATACTATCCAAGTACAACATATGAACCCATGGTCGCTGGAAAACAAGGACAGGAAGTTTGCCTTTGGATCTATCGGCAGAGGACTTCACTCATCCCTCCTCAGAGACAGGATCATCAATGATTCCTCCACATAGAGAAACAACACCAAGTCATGCTATTGACAAGGCTATAGCCCGGTCCTGTTGGTCTTGTGTAAATATCGACAAATGCCTATTCATATGATATTGCTCCCCTAAGCAGTCTTTTCCAGGTTAATTGGGCTGTCTGGATGTTTGTGCTGGGCAGTGTGCCGTTATCATGTCCTTTAGGTCCTATAGGCCACGGGCCCAGGGAGGGGGCTGTGTCCAGCTTTATCTCTCTTGAGATGAGGATGTTTTCTGGTTGTTTTGCCTCTTTTTCTCCGGGGAATTTACTGAAATAGTCCATCTGGTGAGATGGGCTGGGACCCAGAGTCTGACCTTTTTAGTGAAATGGTTAATACTAGGTCAGACGTTGCAATCTGATGATACTGCACAGGCAAAAAAAAAAAAAAATGTGTCACGGCTAATGTGCTAAATATCAGCAGGCCTGGAGCCAAATGAGCCACTGAACTAAAGCAGAGCCCTTGGGTGCTGCTAGTGCTCGCAGCAGCACGGTTTCGCTGTCGTTCAACAGGGCCACTTTACTCCTAATTAGGATCGGAGTTGGAGTCGTAATCCAACCTGCACAAGGCAGTGATCTAATTCTGTGACCTGCTTGTAACCGGTTGGTTTAGCGTCCTAACCCATTTGATCAGAGCCGACATAAACAACAGACTTTGCCTGTTGTTCCCACAGTCTGTCGCATGTGTTTCACCACCACTGCCACCACGTGTGCTCTCAGCAGTGTGAATAACTGCTGATGGAACTGCTACGGATCCATTAGTCACCCAACTAAATCCAGCTGATCCCTCGAAATTGTTTTAATAGTGTCACCAAAGAAAGCAGTGCTACCCTCCTCATGAAGACGGGGGAACCTCATCACCAAGTCTAGACTGACCTCTAGTGCAGCAGGGTAAACAGCTCATTACACAGTTAGCTGCTCCAGTGTGTTCTGCATCAAAAAAGGAGAGACAGAGGCAGACAAAATAATGCGTTTGGAGCTAACTAACTAAATTTTACAGAACTATTTGGCACAAATCCATGCAGCTTCTGCCCCGGAGGCCAATTTTTAATTCCCTCTGACCTTGCTGGTCTCGATGCAGCGTGTCCTGTATAAATCATTGGCCCGTAGTGTGAGATGAGCAGCTGAATGAAAAAGGGAGTCATGTGATAATATGCCTTATTTGAACGGGAATCATCCTGAAACTGAAAGCAAGCCTGTCCTAGGGTGGGAAAACCAGTGAACAGTCTGACCCAACAAATCTGTTTAGTCACCCATGTTATGATATACTGAAACCATCATTCAGACACAATCTGCTGTGCAAATAGTGATATCAAAATCACACGCAGCATCTGTTTTCTCAAGCTTAGAGTTTAGAGTGTACTGTGTGAGTAAACTACATTCTAGAGGTAAAGAGAGGTAAAGGATCTAATGCAGTTGAGTCCAGCTTTCTCTGGATGGAGTGCTGCTAACTGATGCCGGAGTTTTATTTTGGCAAATTTGGAGAATCTGCCCGGCCTCAGCTCTTAGACACTGCAAAGTATGAAAACAAAGGTGGTCGAGAATATTGGTTCCAGGGTGTTTACAGGTTTAAGCCCCAGATGCGTTAGGAATACATCGTCCTGTACTGCACTACCCAGGGTGCTGTGCTTTCCAGTGAGGCCTGCAGCTGTGTGCTGTGTGATCTACCATGTCTGTGAATGTGCACCGAGAGCCAAGTTTACCAGCACACTCAGTATGCACTCAAGTTCCAGTCAAATATCACTCAGAGCATCTCCTCTCCTCTTCCTCTGCCCCTTTCTTATTGATACTCCCTCCTTCAGTTTCACTTTAACCCTCAAGGGATACAAGTTAAATAATGCAGCACTTATAATGTATACCTCCCTCCATTATTATCCATTATTCCCAGGTGCTCACCGGCTTTTAGCATCACTGAATATATCGGTCAGCGTAACTCGTGAATATCAATTAGCTTGTTTTATTGGACATTATGCGCGGCCATACCCAGCTCTGCACTTGCAGCTCTCCTCAATTTATTTTCCATTCTCAACCTGCACACCCTTCCCTGCCATGCGTTTTGTGAAGATGTCAGTTACTGTCAGCTTGCATTTCTCCCAGCTTGTTTCCCCTCCCTTGAATTGAGTTTTAATCTTCCCAAAAGTCTTTGCCGTGGTCTAAATGAATTAACGGATGCCGCTGTTAGGTTGTGCTTTGCCTCACTGTGACAAGTAAATACCTCTGATGAGTACATTATTCTCTCTCAGTGTTTAAGTGAAGTTTGAGTCCTTGCGTGGGTTCAAGAGATAAAATGTCCTTAGATTTTGCCGATAGTGCAATCATGTTTGTTTGTAGAAGAGACATTTTAGTCATGCCCACTTAAGAGAAAGAAACAGGCTCTTTGTCACCCTGTGCTCAACCACCTCCTGTCCTTTAGTCTCTACATTCATTCTGTGATAAGCAGTCCTCCTTGGAGATATGGTCTCATCTTCTCACTTTGGCAGGTTGAAGCACTTCAGAAACCTGCCTGTGGATTTAGCCTGCCTTGCACAATCTGTCTTCCTCATGTGTTAATGAAATCACTCAGGGTTGCGCTGTTTATCTGCAACGGGGCCCGGCATTCACAGTTCCTAAGCATATTTTTGCCTGCACTAATACGCCGGGTACCAAGTGAGAATGTGTGCAGAATGTTATCAGCGAGGCTTAGGTCTTCCCCCGAAGGCCTCCTTCACATTTTGCATTCAGAACAAAGTTTTCTCACCGAGTCTTGTTTGAAGACTTTGGGAAAAATTTCGGGTTTTCAGATGTAATTCCCATAAGTGAGTTGCAGTTACATCTGATAAGCACATTCTCGAACATTTATTCTGTCGTGGTGTTTCAGGGACTGTACCTGATCTGCCACTCCCTCCAAGGACAGTCCTTTCAAGCAATTCTTACTATTACTTCGAGGATATGGAATGGCTTTCTTGGGATTTAAAGAGCAATGGGACTCACTGACTGAAAATACGATATAGTCTTCCAATGCACTATTGGGAAAGAATATCATCTGATACATTGGGACTTATGGAGGCTACTTTGATATCTGAGCATATTCTGAGGTAAAAGTGAGATGGATTTATTTTCGTGTATGATTAAGCTGAGCAGGCCTGGCTGCAGTTTGCTTCAGCTTAGCTCGGCCGTGGTGATTGACAGCTATAATTATGCTGTTGGAGAGAGCTCGGGAGTTGGAGAGCAGGTGCTAGTGGAGGGATGACCAACAAGACAACAGCAACCTCCTGATTGATTTGACTTTAAACCCAAATGAGCACTCGCCCAGAGGATGAAGAAGAAGAAGGATGAGGGGGAGGGTAAGGAACCACAAAGAAAATGCTGAGCGGTCAGAATCTGCACCTGGTTCTGGGAAGCAACATCAACAAATTGTTCGGGGTGGTGCAGCAATCTGGGATTGGGGAGGGGCTACAGGACAGCTGTCCCAGTCTCTGAGCTAAGTAAGGACCCAAACGGACCGAATTTACCATTATGGGGAAGTTCTTGACGCGTGTCCCAAGGACGGCCCACATGTCAGGTTTCATCCGGCAGCTTAGAAAACCTTCAGCTCAGCTTCGGCAGTGATTGGCAAGGAGTTGATGTTGTTGTGTCTGGAGCGGCTGAAAAAAGGCCCGGCTATCCGTAGGGGGTGGCAGGGAATGTGAGGACAGCTGCCCATGGGGGCTCTTCTCATGTGGCATGGATTGAGGTGTAGTGGCAGCTGAGGCAGGAAAGCACTGACACGTCTGGAGAAGTGGGACTGAAGGGGCAAACAGGACAAAAAATGCGAGTGTAGTACATAATCATTGTAGAGTCCCATACAAAGAAGATATTTTTAAATCAGAGCATGTATTGGACTATTTTAGGAGCCTGTTATGATGTTAGTCATGTGGCATTTACATATTTCACCGTTTCCACTGAGATTGTGAAATCTCAAGAGTGTATCATTTGTAGTGATAACAGGCATAAAATACATTTCACATGTACTTAGGAAATGTTAAAAGATATAAGTTTGAAAACATACACAGATTGGCCAAAAATGTATATGTGAATGTAGACGATTCTTTTGAAATATATAGCCACACCACTTAAAATATATTGTATCCAAAATTTTTGTTTGATTTTCTTGCAGATATATGCTATCAACAGTGCACAGGTATAAACTGTATGTCTAGCCATTTCAAAAGAATGTCATGTATATGTATAAAAACATTTTTGGCTGGTTTGTGTATGAAGTTTAAACAAATCTTTAAACACACTCTGGCTTCCTAAAGAGCACAGGTTATGTGCTAGTGTTCAATATCTTTAAATTTGAGAGTGTTCATGCCAAAAAAAGCCAAATTCAGTGTTTTCCTCATCATTTTATTTTTGACAGAGTGGAAGAGCCTTTGCAGCAGCTTTTACACCATGATACACTTAACAGCCTCTCTTGAAACTAAGGATAAAAATATGTACTTTTGTGGAATGTGATCATGTTTAGATCCAGTTAAGATCCATATAGCCCTAAATCAGTGCTTTAACCCTGGTACAGAATGCCGCCTACCATGCGAAGCTGACACCTTGAAGCAAAATGGCAGCAGTGAAGCAGGTCGGTGCCACTAATAGATCTCTGGGTCATGTCCTCGCATTAGCCTTCTTGCATGGCATGGCCCACACCTTGGCACCACTCTCCAAGTCATTTACAAAGACAAAAAACACAAGTAACAGCGTAAAAGACTCTTGATTGCTTCGGGTGATTAAATATGTAATCAGACATAAAAGCCAGAATAACCGTTTTCTGTTTTACGGTGCATAATCTTTAAGTGCTTTTCTAGATCATCTATGAATAGCGAGGGCATTGGCCATGGCTGTAGGAAAAGTGTTTACTGTGACCTTTAGGACTTCCATGTCTTGTCATTAGCCTGTATAATCACTTTTCCATGTCTCGCAGAGTTGAAATAAGCGCTCCAGTGTGACTTAACCCGTGGGCTGGCAGGAGCAGTCACAATTCAGTGGAGTGCTGTGACTCCTCTCTGCCTCTGAGGCAGTCCTACATTAATGCAGAGCACTTACCCCAGAGTGTTTGCAGACATGTGGCACTACCCCGAGAGAACCGTCAACTAGGAGGGAGGCGGCTGGTGCTGCCAACACATTTTTCAAGCCCTGTCGAGATGATGCCTCGTGGTGCGCTTAATGAAGCACAGTCAGAACGAATGAGGGTATTGATCTTCCCTCTAATGAGTTATACATGGAGCATGAGCTAATTATTGTCTGATATAGGGGACCTATAATGGAAAGTTCATGAATGCAGCGTGGCATAGCTGAATATTCTTTCCTGTAGATGGAATTCACTGAAATAACCACTGATGTAGCATTAGTCAGGCATGGGGATGATTAAATTACCAGTTGGTTAATCACTGGTTAAATTACAACAACAGAAATAGTGCTTGAATAAAGTACTTTAAGTGACAGAGTTACAAAAGCAAATCACTTAATATGCATGGCTCATCAATAGAAATAAAAACAAACAACTTGTTTAGTTGTTAAATTTCCCAGGGAGCAATTAAGTCATAATCCATCACTGGATTGTGAAGGGTCTTTATTGGCTATGGGCATATACTGAAGACAGTCGTGACTGCCTCTTGCATCTTTCTAGATTAGACAAGATGGTTAAATACCTAAAGATCAATCTGTGACAAATCGAAAT
Organism: Holocentrus rufus; assembly: GCA_900302615.1. Lineage (NCBI taxonomy): Eukaryota > Metazoa > Chordata > Actinopteri > Holocentriformes > Holocentridae > Holocentrus > Holocentrus rufus. The sequence continues at coordinate 47,654 of OMLF01010903.1, forward strand.
TCTCATCCCTCATGTTAATTATAAACCTACACCTTTCTGTTGTCTGGGTCATTAGATTGGATTAAATTTGATGAAAATGAAATGATCCATGAGGAAGCCAGGTCATTGCAGCAGCAGGGAATAGACTATAGACAATAATAGAATACAACATATTGAAGATTGTGAACAACTACAATAAGAAGAACACATCGAAGGTCCATCGCAAGGATAAATGCTCTTACTGAGAACGGTATTTAGTCTGCGGTTTTATTGAATTCTGTGATCGGCTTTGTAAATGTCATTGAGATTGACAATGGAATCCCTCCAACGAGCGAGGGGAGGAGAGGAACTGGGAGGACAGAAGGAGGAAGGATCCGGAGAGGTGTAGTAAGCAGTCGTCTGTCACATTCCCTATAGTGTAGAGGAACCACTTCACCCACCTATGTCAGCTCACCAGGCTGGAGCAAATGCCTCATCTCCAAGGGCTTCTACCACAAGCTTGTCCAAGTCTGTAACTGTTTATCGTTACTTTTGGTACTCTTCTCCTTTCCACCTGTATTCCCATGTAGGACATCTCCACCTCCAAGGAAACAGGATACTCATGCACATGTGCTTGAAAAATCTTGATCCACACACAAAAACTTCAAAGGCAGCTGTTCTCTAGAAAAGTTAATACTTCGGCATGGAGGTGCAACTTATTGGGGTTCAACCGGTATAGGCTATTGAAGGCCATAATAAATATTTTTGGACTGAGGCAGTCGATAGTTGAAAGCATATGGATCACCACAGCATACTAAAGCTCTCCACTGAAACCCAGGATAATGAAAAAATACATTTGTGTATACATGTGTTAAATCTGAACAAATTGTTACATTGGTGTCAGTTCAGGTTAAGGGTTTCCATTAGACAACTAGTGTGGTATTGATCCATTTTACAGCACATAATGAAACAAACTGCATCGTGTCAGAGGTGGACACGCTGATTACTTTATACATTTTTTAAATTAAAGGCCAATACCAGCTTGATATATCACAGCTTTTATTTTGTAAAACCTTAGAATTAAGCATAATTACCAAGACATACAGTAAGACTTACAGTAAGTAGATTTGGTCAACAGCTGTAAAACCAGCCATAAATCACAGCCTTCATCAGCTCATAGGAGTAAGTAGCACTTGTACACTCTCACTCATATGTGTTCCTACAGCACTGCAGGCTTGCTGTTGTCTTTATCTGCTTCCTATACAGACCCTTGATGCATGATAAGTGTGTTAGCTGCTCAATAGTTGCTAGTGTGTCTCGCTGCTTTGGATTCAGTCTCTGTGTCAGGGCCCAGAGAGCCAGTGACAAGGGCTGCCATTCAAGCTCTTCACTGTGCTCATTTACAATCTGCTCTCCACATTGCCAGGCTAAGTGGTGACTGACTAAGGCCTATTTTTACACCCCCCTGTAACTGGAGCACAGTGCTCTCTTATTGAAATGGGTAATAGGGCTATAAGGCAGGCGGTCGTCAATCAGCCACCACGGACGAGTAGTTTGAGTTGGTGTTCATCTCTCGCTTGCAGTGTTTCTCACCACGCCTTTGCCATTTTTAAATCCTTATTTAACCGGACAAATCAACCAAGAATGCATTAACAACAGCCTGACAAATCTGAGACTTGCACAGTACTACCAATTCTGCTGTTGGGGGCAGTTGGGAATTTGGCGCTTTGCTCAAGGGAACCTCCAGAGTAGTTACTGAGGGAGGAGAGAGTGTGTCTCGTTCAGTTCCCCCACTCAGATTTCCTTCAACTGCAGTCTCTCAAGCCAGACTGTCTACTACACAATCTTGGAATGCTCCATAGATAACTCTGTAATTCAGCCTGTTAAAATTTGAGGAGAGGAAGCTAGCATCTTCCACCAGAAAAACTCTTTGTACCGGAAAAGTATTCGACCAATCACGACACCATGTTCACGAAAATGTTTCGTGTTCCGCGGAAAAAAGTGAGACAGCTAGCTAGCTTGGATGATACACCAACAAAATGAAAAAGGATGCCAGGAGATATAAGAGATGACAAGCAAGGAGGAGCCTCACTTGTCACGGAGTGAATTTTGCAAAGTTCCGAAAGAGTTGTGTGGAAAAAATCTTGTTGAATGTCCATTTCTGCTGAGCAGCTAGCTAGGCTTTGACTAATTTGGTCTCCCATAGGAAATATAAGCGTCTGCACAGGGGATAAGGAAGTGAGGAAAAGACTGGATATCCGCCTTATTTTGCTACTCAATTTCAGCGCCTTTCAAGTACAGACTGTTAGCATTTGGAAATTGCGGGAGTCAACATGACTGGCTTGAGAAACTACTTTAACTGGACATATTTGACTAGTTAAAGGAAATTTGACTCCTATTGCTCTTGGGTAACTATCAATGCATTTCCATAATCTGCTTTATATAATTTGATCGTTATGGAAATGACTCTTGTACACCGTCTCCCCCTGCGTGTGTGATTTTGCTGTAAGGTTATGGGAGGTTGGTCCAGCTGGGCTGTGGGACTCAGAAATCCCAGTGGCTGTGGAGTTAACTGAGCTGGCCGCCTGCCAGACCTTATCTTCAAACCACATCCAGAGGACGTTTTTATCATCCCTCTATGTGTACAAACTCAAGAGCTCAGCTTGGCCTGGCCAGCTCACTGTGTAAACAGCTCTGGTGAACTTTTTTTTTATCTTTCTCCACTTGAAGGCTTCCTCGCAATACATTGTTGAGTTCAGGAAAGCTTGTCGCACTTTCTCTGCAAGCACCCATAAATCTCGGGGCTCTTCAACTGCTTGATAGAACAGTTGACTTCCAGGTGGTGTTGCATGCTATTAGTGTGGTTTTATTAGCTGTTCCACAGAGCTCTTCCCTGCAGGTCTAAGCACCTGGTGATGATCAGTCGACTGGTAATGCCTGGCTGTTCCCGTGGCCTGTGTCCATTGGGTATGAATGGAACAGATGGGCCCAGGGCTTAAGTGGGGAAGTGACTGCACTGATGACACCTGTGCATTGCGGATGCACTTCGTTCTCCTGGAGCTCAGCATGAACACACAAGCACTCACACACACACACACACACACACACTCACACACACTCTGGTAGGCTGAGGAGGAATCAGTCCCAGCCCAGCCAGATGGGCATAATTAGTTGATGTGACAGTATTCGATTGCAAGTGTTTTTGTTTAAAAAAAAAAAAAAAAAAAAAA
>OMLF01010904.1:9724-35503 GCA_900302615.1 Holocentrus rufus
CTAGAATACATCACTTGAGATGTATCACTGGCAAATTATGAAGACAATTCCTTTAAGGAAACAGACAGTTTATTAACCATACTTGTCAGTAATTTACATCTGAATGCCAGAGGGCCTCTTCTCTATTAGCAGAGTCAGTGCTGGTTGTTTTGGCAAAAATCTAAACTGAACACTCTCATGATCATATACTTGTACACTGAAGACATATGGACTATTAAAGCGATGCTGTAGGGCTGTCGGATCGACGTGTTTCCGTTTTCTCCCTCCCATCCTTGTGAGGTCTTTTGGTTCCAAATAACTATTGATGCCTTTCCACTTCTTGTGTCTCTACAGCAATAACATATAATTTAATTGCGCGGAAATTCTAAATCTTTATGACATCTAGTCAGATAAAGGTAGTAATATCATTAGTCAGTTTTGATGGTGAAAATCAATATTCAATTTCAAGTGTTCGGTGTAGGCAGCATACCCATCCAGCACAGCCGCAGCAGGCTGAGCACCCTGAGCATCCTGGGAGGAGCCGCGCATGGATTAATTAAGGAAGTTCCATTGCTTTGTCAAAAAAACTATTTGCAGGTTGAACACAATGTTTTGTGCCTGTGTTTGCTGGCCATTCAGTAATATTCATGCATGTTCTTGGCCTCAAAAATGAAGTGAATTTTTAGAAGAAAGTTAGCACAAACCTTAATATTGTAGGCTGCTCTAGGTCTGTTTTCAGTGCCACTACATCAAGAGAAGATTTGCAGTTACTTGGCGTCGTAGTTCTAGAAAATAAAATGAACGAATGAATGAATGAATAAGTGCCTGATAAATATGTTTTGGCTTGCCCACCCGGTTTTTATTTGCCTGGGGGAAGCAGGAGGGAGGTTACCTGGAATACGTGAAATCCCAGTTCTTTGTGCTAATTCTTATTAACCATGATGCTCCCACCCCTTTATTGGTTACAGAAATTATCGCCCTAATTATCACGGACCTCTGTATCTGTTGGCTCTGCTTGCAAAGAAATGAAATCATTCAATGCTTCTGTTTTCACAGGTGAAATAAAGCTAATGGCCTAGTAAATGAAAACTATGACGACCTTTTAATTCCGCGATTCTCTGGGGCTGGAAAAGCCACATGTGCTGCTCTGCATATGTTAAAGTATTGTACATGGTTTTGCAGAAGAAGTGCCCTGCACCAGCAAACCCAAAGAGCCATGCATAATAGCAACAGCTGTTCATGCATTTTAATCCAAAGCAGTGGTCTTTCATTGAATGGCTCCATCTTTCCTCATTTCCTTAATTACAGACTTGCCAGAGAGTTTGGCCTGCACATCCAAGAGTCTGGAGCTGCAGCCATGCCTACTTTCTCTCCTCACCAGCCTCAAAGCACGCTATTCAGATTGCACCATAATTACATGCATTTGTCTAGTCCTGCCCACTGTTGTTGTTTCTTAGAGCACTGTATGTGTTGAACAAAGCTCTTCTGTTCCAACTTTCACCTCTAGCCAGGTTGTTGTTAGAGAAGCCATCCTTTACCATCAAGCAGCGGGCTCTCTTGGGTGACTGGGAGCTGAACTTTGTGCAGGGGAAGTAATTTATGATGAAATTGCCCGGGATCTGCTTTGGGGGCTGTGCTAACTGTGTTTTCTCAGCATTAGTGTGTCCCTTATTAGCGCAACTCCTCAAAGGGGGCTATTTCTACAGGAGGCGACATTTAATTATGCCTGGATGAAAATGCGTGTTGTTTCAATTGATTTCCCCTCATCTGAGGAGAGGCGGCCATATGTTCTGAGAGGGAAACGCAGGTGAGAAAAAAAATCAGTGATGGTCTTTACAGTACAGCTTGTCATGATGATGTAAGGATAAAATCAAGCACATTAAAAACATGAAAGAGCCCAAGAGGTAGTAGACATGGAAGAGGTTGGTCTATACTGATGTTGACTAAAACATGATGTGTCTAATCAATAATTCACATCTGGCTCAGGACCTTGATCCGGTCCAAGAGGGAGACCCTCATTGGTCAGCATTGGGATTATACTTTCAAATCAGGAACAACATATCTCATTTTATCTTTTGCTGGCTGCTGATTTGGCCCCCACCCGCTGAGCGAGGTGGCAGGCTTATTGGGGGGAGGCTCCTGGTGGTGGGGCGCACGTTGACTGCCTTTGTACCGGAGATGCTCGGCTCTGGCGAGCCCGCTACGAGAGCTCTTTGATGTCTGAATCCCTTACAGGAGGAATTAACAGCATGCCATGTTGTTCTTGTTAATAGTGTTTCAAGTTATTCAGGAATACCGTGATCCCAAAGACAAAAAACACGGAAAACAAATGAAAATTTGTCTAATTTTGAAAAAAAAAAAACACCATACAGCAAATGTGAAATGACACATTCTAATTGCATGGTGATGTGAAAGTATGGCGCCACAAACACATGAGCCTTAGATGACTTCAGGCAATTCACGCAAAACACATGTGCGCACACACACACACACGCACATTCACATTACACTTCAAATTGGTTTCGCTGGAGGAGCAAGATGGGAGTCTCTGAGAAGCGTACTGTACACAGTTTCCTTCACTCTCTCTTTTTCCTGTGGCAGAGTAACGGTAAAGCTGGGGTGCCAAAGGTAATCTAACCTAGGAGACGAGCCGATAATAGCCGCATCGACAGAGTGCTTGTTTGTAATAAGAGCCTGTATGAGAAGTCAAAGGTGAAAAATGAGTGTGATATTGAGGATGGGAAAGGAAGCTAAGGGGGGTTTGTATCTGTTGGCAAGGTTTCTGTTTATCTGTGATTATTAGAGTGTGTGTGTGTGTTTGGGAGTGTGTGTGTTGGTTGGCAGTGGAGGATCGGGGGGGTAATCTCACACCCAGGAATGAAAGAAGTCAGTTTTGAGACCTAGATAGAGTGGTAAAAGACACAACTGGGGAAACTACAATGGCCAGCCTTGCATTGCTTCAATGGAAGAGGTGCCGCTATCGTGTGAGGAATGCAGACAGTCTGCCTCTGGCCGTCTAGGACTCGAGTGACTCCGCTACCTCAGACAGGGGGGGACTGTTACGACAACAAGCCAGAACAGTTAAAACAACACTTCTGAACGCAGGGGAGCGGGGCTGCGACTGTATCGTCCCGGGGAGCGCAGCACGGCCGGGGTCAGGCACCGAGCCGTCCGCAGCTGTCGGAGTCCCAGCGTCCAACGGCAGGGTCATATGAGCTTTGGTAACCTAACCTGGCCAAAGAGGCTCATTACGACCCTGGGAACAACCTTGAGTGTGCGCTTCAAATACTTCTCATTTGTCCTCCTGCTCCAAATGCATTCACCATTCCCAGAGAAAAGAGTATATGGTCTTTTAGTGTATATTCATACCCTCAAGAACCAAAGAGCGCATTCTTTTTATCACCGCTGTTAGTTCAAGGAGCTCTCCTCCTTGATATTTTTGTTCCATATTCACCATTCGCCATTCCTCTTAAGTCAGTATTTATGTGGCATTAATACAGTAATCAGTATGCAACATTGGTATCACTACAGCATCATTATTCCACCAACTCATCGGCCATTATTCATGTAAAGGGTAAAATAATTCAGTTTGTCTACAATTTTTTTTTTCCTCCACTCTGCACCGGCAGTAAGCGGCTGTTATGCCTTAATCTCAGCATGATCAATAAACAGCTCTTCAGAGTACAGTCTCGAAATAAAGGGAAATACTGTGTAGCAACACGTTGACACCACTGTCTTGCGAATTAAATTAGTCTTGAAACCTAATTGGCCAGACTCATCATGAATCACTGCACACCGAAGTGAATGTCTTGAGTAATGCATGATCAAATACATACAGGGTCTGCGAAGAGGCCAACAATGCAGTAAGTGCTGATGGTGGAATAATGGCCAGTAATGTCCTGGTGCAATAATGATGGTCATGCTAGCAAGATTCCTACCATAAACAAGCTAATGAATATGACTTCAAGCTGCAGTGCTCAGTCTTAATGTTTGTGAAGACCAGTGTTTTTATTTGGTTTATATGTATTTCAGTCCATTTTGAAATCAGCATTTAATTTCAACATAGTGAGCAAGTTAGTTTCTGTATATAGTAGGAAAGGTCAGAGAGAAATTGGGTATAATGCACACTGCAGCAACCTATGAGATGGACTTGAATCCATCTATTGCAATGCATTAGTGTCTATTATCTAACACGCCTCAGCAGTTTAGGCTCATCAGTGTGTTTTATAGTCCGTTTAACAAACACAAGGTGATATCGTCTAGGTTCAAATGTCATTTTTACCCACCTATTAGTGGACTGCAACATACGTGAAACATCTTGCTACCGCTCTTATACTCTTCTAAAGCATGCACACTCCTTCTTAAGCACTGACCTCTTTCACATTTATGAAGTTGCTCACATTCACAACCTGCCAACACAACCACATTTTCACACGACTGACCACTTAGCAGCTCCACTGGAGTAAATGCGGGTTAAATGCCTTGCCTAAGGGCACTTTAGCGGACAATTTTCAGAAAGGGAAAAACGTTCACTTTCACCTCTCAGATTTTTCTTGGCTGGTCAGGGTTTTCAGACTGGCAACCTTCCAGTCGCAGGTCCGTTTTCTTTCAAACTTGGCTACCGCTGCCCTGTTTTTGATGTGACCCGTGCTGCAGGAGTCAAAGCTGCGGCTCGGCGTTGTGTTTCCGAGCACGTAATCCACTCGTTTCTTTATGCCATTTCCAAGAAAATGCTACCAAACATTGCTGACATATTTTGTCAATTTAGGGTGAAACCTAACAATAATAACAACAGGGTTTCTACTGCATTGTTGTAGAACCTGTGATTGGTGTGTCATTTATTCTCGTTCCCGCTTATATAGCAGTGTCAAGGGAATTGTGAGTCATGTAAGCTTGAGGTATTTTATGTCACTTTGGAGAGTAACATCTGTGACTATCTGCCTGGCATTTTAATAGTCCAAATCCCCTGTTTACCCAGGTATTATGGGTAGAATAGAGATTATTATCCCTTTCCTAGGAACTTGGTTACAGTGGAGAGCGATGCCTGGCTCTTGTTGCTGCTGAAATTGCTGTGATTAGGATATATAATCCAATATCATCAGGGAGTAACCACAATGGCTGGAACAGCTTCTACCTGACATTTAGTTCAGCCAGGATCTCTGATTGGCACTTGATTAGGAACTAATCCATGTCATTATCTCCTTCAGTGAAATTAGTTGAGTAGAAAATGGTGTCGTAAATCACAGAGGTGGAATTGGGGAGGGGCTTGAATCAGTATCCAGCTCTGAAAGTGCTGTAGAGAGAGAGAGAGAGAAAGAGAGAAATATGCTGTTTCCATGGATACCACACAAAATGGTGAGTCGAATATGTGCCTTAATACTTTCTGAAACGCTTTAGGCTTTGTTTGCAAACTGTAACTCTCAGTGTGAGAGAGTATTGATGGAGTTCTAGCACTCTGGCCTACCTGTTGAAGTGTCTGCATTCGAGATGCCTTAGTGGACTGGCGTGCAATGCCTGCACAGACAAGGGGGTGAAACGGGCCTACCAAGACATCGCCGTCTATCTATTCCCCTCTGTTAGATTACGTACTGATATTCAGACTCCCCCATACCCTGGCAGGTAGAATCCAGCTCATCCCCCCTTCCTGCCCCCCCTCCTCCTCCTTGCCCACCCTGTGCTGCCTCCTCTGGCTCTAGTCCTGAACCCAACCCTCAGAGGAGCGGAAAATAATTAGGAGAGAAAATTGCAGCTGACACTATTTCTGAAAAGCAGGGTATTGTAATGAGAGCAGAGCAGGTATTCATTGTGTCTGAGGGAGCGATTGAAAGCCCTTGGTTTTCAGGCTGCCTGGGAGAAGCCCAGGGAGAGTAAGCAGGGCTTTGCTGAGTCCCTTAATGCATGTGGGAACGAAGCCCTGAGAGGACGAGGCAGAGGTGTCTTCAACAATGGCAGAGCCAAGGTTACAGCTGAGTAACTAATTCAAACTGCTCCAGACTGAGACACGCACACACACACACATGCGCACATACATACACACACTTGCTCTCCCTCTCTCTCTCCTTTGTCTCTCTCAAGTCCCCTCTCTCTCTCTCCTCCTCCCTGCGTTGGTCTCTGTCTCTCGCTCTCTTCCTCCGTGTTCCCAGCATGAGTTCAGAGGGATGCCGTCCAGACACGGCTCAAAGTTATCTTCATTAGCGGTGCAGACTTGGTGGAGTGGCTGTTGGGGGAAGCTTTCTCCGAGCAAGACACTCAGAGAGGATGAATAAATGTTTTGTCCCACATAGGCCCAGAGTAAAGCAGTGGCAGGCTGCAAGGGGAGATAGATGAAGTATTAACTGTTATATTTCAACGGGGGCTGTGGAAGCCCAGTGGCCGGGTGGACAGCAGCAGATGCTGCAGCCTGAATATCAAGCCTGTTAAATGAAATGTCCTCTATAAAGAGCTCTTAAGAGGGAATTGAGATGTAGCACTGGACACCACTGTTTGTGCATTACATGGTGTAGAAGAGGTTCATTTCAAGACTTCCACCAAACATATGAATCAGTCTGGAGCCTCTGAGAGGAGAAATCACTGGCTGTGATACAGGTGCAACAGGGAGAGCACATTTTAAGTGCATTTTTTTTTTTTTTTTTGCATTTGATTATGACAATTGGGTGTAAGTGTAATGGATCAGAAAAGTGGGCTAATGGCCTTCAGGAGTCCTTTTTGAAGTACTCAAACACATGGGACTATAGACGATGATGAAGCTTCGTTAAACAACCTGAATTTACTTACTAAGAGGTTTAGACTGTAACTGTGAAGCTTCGGTTTAACCATTTTCACCTGATAATTTCATTATATCAGATGTACGTCGCTTTGGATAAAAGCGTCTGCTAAATGATAACTGTAACTGTATATTTATGTATAATATTACTTGGAATTATTTCTATATATATTTTTTCTTTTTCTCCCAATCTCATTTTTTTATTAGATCATCCCTCACAATTGTATTGCTTTAAATGCGGAAGCCTTGATGTTTCTTTGCGATCACCAGGAAAGTGAGCTGGTCCGGCCCCCTCTCTCAGGTGAAAGTACATGCTATACTTAGCTAATGAGGATCTGAGGTTGTCTTAGTCAAGATGCAGGCATCCATTCTGTAGGAATCTGCAGGGAATAATGCTTAAATCCCACTTAAATGAGAAAATAAATTGATGGCCAAATTGCATCTGGGTCATATCTCCACTCAGAAAAACTCAGATCTGCTTTTAGTTGCGTAAATAATGGACGTGGAAAAAATGTATTCATGATCAAGTTTATCCCTGCATCCAGTGATGTGTGTTATCTCCACCAGGTTTCGCAACCCAATTTGCAATCAAATTTGAAATTACAAAATGCATTTGGAAACCTCTCTCTCTCTCTCTCTCTCGCTCTCTCTCTCTCTCGTTCACACACACACACACACGCATACACACACACAAATTACCCAGGATGCAGCCATGGTACTCCGCCCCTTCCGTGAAGAGGTCTAAGTAAAGCAGGTAAATTAAATCTGTGGCAGTAACATCCAAGATCCTGGCAATCAGCCAGATCAGTTGAGCATTTTCTTCTCCATTTACGGGCATTGTGGAGAAATTTCCAGGCTTTAGGTAATCTCTCGGATACTGGGTGCGTAGTGACACATCCCGGGGCTGCAGAGAAAAAGGTACACACTACTGCACCTTACAGTCTACCACCTTGAACAGGAGGAGCGCTGAAACGGTGGACTATGATGCACAATCTCGAACTTTAACCACCGAGATGAAACGCAGAAGCTCATATGCTTTTGCTTGCTTTGTTCCGAAGGTGCTCACAGGGAGCAGAGCAGCCATGCTGGATGGTGTTTGAGAGGAAGCGTCTGGGGAGAAAAGGGCCCCTGCGGGAAGAAGGGAAGCAGGAGGAGTGCGCTATTTAATTTTCCATAACCTGGCTGGCTTTACGAGGCCGTGGAGAGTTCATGCCACACCTGGTCTCGCAGAGTGCTGAGCGGACTTTCCTGCCCTTGAAGACATTTTCTGTCCAGCTCACTTTAAGATGCACAAAGGAATTTTTCAAAGAAATGACTCCAATTCATGTCTGTCATACCGAACGAGATGCCAGTCCACAAGCTCAGTTATTGTCCTATTTCATAAAACTGAGTTAAAAGTATTTCCTTTTCTGACAGACATAGTTTATAACAGGTTCACCATACATAGTTTTCACATTTGTCCGCCTGAATGACAGGTTGACAGCTTATCCCAGTCAGAAGGTCACTTCAGGTGGCTTGTTGAACAAGCATAGATCAGTCAATAAAAAGACTGAGGATTTAAGTTTCCTTGCACTTGAAAATGTCCTGCCTCCTGTCTGTGACGCACAAGTGTCAGTGCCCCATTTTTTCTTTTTAAAATGACTTGCTCCACATGGGGATGTCGTGCCAAAAATGTTATCTATTAAATTTGGATGAGAGGGTTAGATGATATGATATAGATTATATAATCGGCACTCCACAAAACAGTCCACCAAAGTGATTTTAATACAAATATTCAGAAAAAAAAGTGCCACGATGACAAGAAAGGGAAGTATTGAAGTGAAAAAAGAGAAATGTTAGTAAAAAAAAAGTTGCATTGCATTAGAGATTCACATGGATTGACATAAAACTGCAGCAACTCTGAAACATGGGGAAACGCCTAATCAATTCAGCTCGTGTGGAAGAACAGTGAATATAAACCCTGTCTGGAAGACTTGAGAAACCAGAAAAGAAAAATCACTTTGACAGCCTTCTCACTGCTCTGATGCAGGTGAAGCATCAGGGTGAACACACTTCAAGTGCTTGAACTTAATCAATTCAGCACTGTAACAAAACAATGAAAACAAGAAAAAAAAAAAAAAAAGCAGCAATGCTCTTCTTTTTTCTCGGAGGACTTGTGTGCATAAAAGTGAAGCGCGATTTTAGCCTCTTCATGCTTCATGTTTGCTTGATGCTCAGAAGCAGCTGCGATGCAAATAACGGCGGCAGATGATTATGGATAATAGCGTTTGCACAGAAAAAAAGCAAAATTTCAAACCGACGGCCAATATTACAACCGCATTTTGTTGTGCTAAGTAGCTTTCATTGTAACCGGAGCAATCTCCCCTCATATTCCCATCACTGTCAGACTCGTGTTACTTTTTCAAAAAGCCATCAGGATTTGTCTCTGTCAACTGGCTGTCCCTCAGTCCATTAAAGATGATTGATAGAGCTGGAAAATCTTCCACCCAGCTGTTGCCATTGAATCATCCCTGAGAAATTGAAAGGAGCTCAGAAAAGACCATTCCTCGTCAAAAGATATTTTGTCTGTGGGTTTAGGATGTATGCTTCCAGTACAGTAAAGAAAAAGCACATTCTGCACATAGCCTATGACTAATCCTCGGCCTCGTTTCAATCTTTTTTTTTTTCTTGAAACTGTGTGCAAATGACTGTTTCATGACAGATGAAGGTAGTGTTTCAAGTCATATCCCGCCTTTGATCATAAATATAATTTCAGGCTTTTTTATGCCATCAGTTCTGTAACAGTAGCTAATCATTGGTTATTCAACCGGATTTCTTTTTCACCCTCGGTGGTTTTACTGTTTGATGGATAAAGCCAGCATGAGAAACCTATTCTCTCAATTGCCCGGGTATTTTACAATGAGAGAAACTAAAGAAAAGGCTCGTCTGTTTGTCCAACCGCTCCTATTCCCCTTTCCTCGCTCTCTTATACTCTAACGGCTTGTGAGGATTTTTACAGGACAACTTGAGGAGGATTTTATGATGTTTCAGTGTGATTGATAACATGCTCTTGGAGGGGTGTCAGGCTTTCAGAGACGGATAATGTGGATTTCTATCTCTCTGCCTTCTTGTGTAAGACGTGCCATCAATCAAGTCTATCGCGGCCTTAACCCGGTAAAATTAAAACCTTAGGGGGGCGGGGGCCCGGGGTCTCAGTAGAATCAGGACACACATCAACAGGGAGCACGACAGAATCAGAACACAGATCCACATCATAACAGGCTCGCCACAGAGAGCGGGGATAGATATAACGTTCCCACCACAGGGCAGAAAATACAGTTAATGATCTGACTGTACATCGCCGCTGACAGCAGAGAGGGATTACAGGAAGAACAGTCTCATTTTCACTGTGTGTGGAGGCGTTATTAGATCCTAGCCCAGCTAATTTCTCTCCCAGGCTCGTCAATATTTACCAGCAACGGGCGGGACTGTATGGCAGGCCGATCTCACCCACTAGAGAGGAGTTAAAAGACTCAGGGATCAGTTTTAATTTGAGAGCATGCAGGTTCAGTCACCAGGATCAAACTTGTGATGATCAATTCAGCATTTTTAATTCTTTGTTTTCTGTGAATGGCTCGAAGTGGTAAAGCACACACTCCTGATTAATCCCTGACAAACAGCTGTATTCTTGCTCATGTGTCTCCTCTGTGTTTGTGTGTCTGTTCCTGTTTCAGTTGATGGCTGCATACACAAAGCGGCAGGGTCCTGTCTATACGATGAGTGCCACTCACTAAACGGCTGTGAAACTGGCAAAGCCAAGATCACCTGCGGCTATGACCTCCCTGCAAGATGTGAGTACCTGTAATCATTGTTATTATGTAATTATATGTATATTTTTTTTTAGTTCCTGGAAAAAGCTGGGAGCCCTGCAACATGCATGCACTGATGCCTTGAAGGAAAACTGTCATCTCTTGTTAAAACCGCTGCCACTACATCACTCACCAGTTAGAAAAAAAAAACAAGTTGTTTACTGGCAAACATTAAAACCTTTATATAGTCCCCATCATAAATCCATATTATTTTTTTAACAACAGCCCTATTGGTTTTCTTTGTGCTTGTTTTCTGACAATGCTTACAAAATAAAAATATAAAAAAGCTAGATTTTACAGAGGATTTTGCAATTCTAGTGCACTCATGCTTCATTTTTTAAATACAAAAAGCCTTAGTCTGGAATTTCCGAAAGTTTTAGTATTACAAACTTTTACAATTTCCTGAATGACCTCTGTTTTAGATAAACAAGGCTGTATTGTAATTTAAAATAAATAAATAACTACTCACACACACCACACACACACACACACACACACACACACAAATGCATGCGCACATATGAGTACAAGCACACACACATGAACCTGCGCATAATAACTGGGGGCAGCCGTCATGCTTTTAATGGCCGTCCTCTCCAAATAAAAAACATTTTAATCGGTGTTTATGAGTTTTGAACAGTCATCTCTGATAAATGAGAGCTTGTTATTTGGAGGATAATTAATATGATAGGTGGCTGTTGTGTGGCTAGCTGGGGGGGCCATCTGCACACAAACAAAGACATTAAGGGAACTATTATTTGCTTAATTTGACCGATATTCCATCCCTGATTTATTCCATTAACCGATCACATAACTCCTAATGCCATGCCATAAGTGATCAGAGGAGGGGCTGCAATGTTTTTCCACGTTTTATCTCTATCGGAGATGCAATATTTTGCAGCCGATTGTGCAGAAGTTTGTCACCTCTTGTTAGAATTCAGCAGCTTTCTCGGCCAAGGCTGGAATTTCCTAATGGCTAATGTCTGTCTGGTAATTATTAGTAATACATCTGCCGCTCTTTAAGTTTGTCACATGCATCTTTTCCTGGCAAAGTTGGAAGCGGGATAATTTACCATGGAACAAAACGTCCTTTGGTGGAGTTCTGCGAGGGGGAGAAAAAAAATGTCCCGTCATTTCCAACCGATCCCTGAAGGATTTCCATGAGACAGCCAGAAGAAGACATTAAAGCGCAGATGAAATTAGGTTGTGTTAACGCGGCCTGTCGTAAAGATGTCAAACAAACGGAGCAGATAAACTATGAGTCAGTCTAGTGGGCAGCTGGTTCAAGGGTCTGCAGTACCAAAACAAGGTGCACCATGACAATTTAATAACCTGCAGTGTCACCTGGGAGCAATCTCACTGCCACTGGGTACTGTTATTGTAATTATCTCTGGGCAGAAAAACCTCTCTGTGTTGATAACTCATTATAGAACGTGTAGTTCCTCACTGTGAGCCGTCGCTTCTTTCGAACGTGACACTACTTCATATTAGAGCTATCTTTCCACACGGCCCGTTTCATCTTTTTATCTTCCTACTCCGATCACTGTCATTGTCGCCATTGTCCCTCTCTGTCTGCTCTTGGAAATTGACAGCCGTTTGACTTCCCTTTGTGAGCGCTCGGCTTTGACAAGAGATCTCGCTCCTTCTCAAAGTCGGTCCGATGTTTGGATTTTAATCTTTTTCCATTAATTTCCGTCACCGATTTATTTGTTCCACCTACACGCACATTATCAAGCCGCCTCGACTACAGACAACATCCTATTCATTCAGTTCATGAAATCCCAAATAATAGTCTGTCCACCCCCTCACAGCGAACAAGGTAAACAAACAAGACAACGCTACATTTTCACATATTTGCATTTCCCTAAATTCTGTGATGTAACATGTAGGTGTGAGCTTGTAACGTAATGACAGTCTGTGCTTGATGAATTAAGTCAGTAGCCTATGCTTTGGCTAAAGCTGAACAAGTAAAACAATTCATATTGACATCAAACTAATTTCAAGTCTAATTTTAAGTCTAATTTTCACCAAAAAACTAAAAACTGATGGAATGGAGCACTTACATTACGAATTGTGATTTGGATTGCAGCTACATGCAAAAACAAATTGAGGCAAGTTTAAAAGGAAGTGTTGGCCCGGCTATGTTGAAAGCACCCAAAATTTAGCCTTTCTGATCAAAAAGAAAAGGAAAGAAAATAAAAAGATAAAAGACAACTTGAGGAATGCTCCGCTAATGTATGAAATGTTCCTACCGATCAATATGAAAGCAATCCATTGTGAAAGACGCACCATAGAGAGGACAATAACACACCTTTATTTGCCAGTGCCTTCCAATGGATTGCACATCCAGGTCTAATCAAATCGAGAAAACAGAAAATCAAATGTGAGCCACAGTGACAGTTTCTTTTGCATTCGCTTTTCACTTCTCATCCTCTCGTCTGTCAGAAACATTGAGTTAACTGAAATGATATTATGGTCATACTGAGTGCTTGGAAAATAAAGCATCAGGCAGCCCTGTTAGTGCATTCAAAGATGAATATCTTCAGGTTGTGAGACATCAAACGCAATGACTTTTAAACTGTCAAATAATACTATCAGTGACTGAAGTGTCAGGCTTCAGTTTGTCACATAAATAATGCATGTTGACTGATTTTGTCTTCTGCAAGTAGTGCTAACATGCAGAGTGCTGCCTGTCCAGCCTGCCCAACTGAACACACACAGTTATAGATTAGTTGCGAGGTTCTCTCTGGGAAATAATTTGAATCTAAATTTAAATATTTACATTTAAATTGATTAATGCCAATTTTATATTCTGTTTTGCTCGGTTTAAAAATGAGGGCCAACACGCTGATATATTTTGTTTTACAACAGTCTACAGAATTTAATGCATGCATATCTGCAGATGTGTATGCACACATTTACGTGCACACACCACACACACACACACACACACACACTGCATGTAAAGTTGCCGCTGCTGACGTATGTCCACAGATGGTGGCTTCTCTACTCTTCCAAGAGTGAGTAGAACACAGACAGATGGACCATTTAGCGTTTACATCTTGGCAAAGCCCAATATTTCCAATGTGGGCTTTCTCTTTCCTATTTTGCCAGAACATTAGGCTGCTTTCCCCAGCTTCCTATAAACACATAAATCTCTCAGAGGATTGCTCTCTTCTTTGGGGACACCCTTTCTGGAATCCATTGTACTGCATATAATTGGACGTAAGTAAGTCTAGACCTTGACTAAAGCAGAACAAACTGTGGATCACTTTGCCTTTAATTTAGATTTTAGGGTTTTAGGCTTTGGCTTCATAGATTACGTCCAGCAGCGGTGTCTAATGCCTTTGCCAACAGTCCAATGGCAATAAGCCATCGCAGTCATACTATGAACTTGGCCATTTCTCTTGATCTTGCAATATTTTTGAGTCTTAACTGTTATTAGGAGATAATATCACCCATGGTGTATTGTATTTCATTTTTCAAAGGTTTGTGCAGCTGCAATTTTGTTATTATTTTATGAAATGGGGAAATTGCAATTTAAATGTAATAGTCAATAACTGGTAAAGGAATAAAAGGCTTCCTGGTGTTCTGGACAAATACTTAATGTCTGCAGGGAGAGGAGGTCCCTCTGCTTGGGGGAAGTTGATCTGAAATCATAGAGTTCTCCTTGTTTGGAGATTTGATGTGCTGAGGCAATGGAAAATGACCAGTCTAAACCCCCTCCAATTGAGTCTTTTTTTCTCTCAAGACAAGAAAATTGCTCTCCATTACATCCCACTAAGCAGTTTAGGCTGTGAATCCCAGTGGCAAATGAGCCTTTCCTTTAAGAGGGCCGAGCACATGTGGGACTGATTATTATGGGCTGGTCAAGGATTATTAATCAATGACAGTAATTACCCACCTACCATAGCGGAAAGACTCCCCCCAAAAAAAACTGTCTGTTTCATCAATCTGACAGGGAAATTGTCTATTTACCCTGCTGCTAGACAAGTTACTCATCTGTTCATGGATTAATGATAAACTGATAATGCAACGTTAAATGTTACAAGCCAAGTCACGTATTCATGAATATATTACTCGAGAAGATGTTGTTACAAGCCTTCCACAAGTCTCCCCCTGTGCCCTAGAAATGACCAGATTAGAGTTTTGGGCCTAGACTGGTTTTGTTTCCTTTGTTGAAATGTGCAAAATGAGCGGAAATCATATTGAATACAAAGGCAAGACCAGACAAGACAGACAGAAGACTTTGTGCAGTTTGACAATTCAAAATAGCTGCTATTTTCACAGCCAGACTCAGTTTTAAGTGTTACAGCAGGTATGTTTTTCCTCCAAGAAGATTTTTATTCCAAATTTGAGCTGCTGTCTGTTGCCCATATACCTCCTGTCATATTTTTTTTTACCTTTGACAGGTCAAAAATTATCCTCAAAAACCTCTGATGGTATCCAGCTCATCAAATGCTGATTTAGCTATCAAAAGTGCTTAAGCTAAGTGGACTGAGTAATCCAACATGCTGCCTTTGCTGCCTCCTCACTGTGCCTCAGATATTCTGTGCAAGAGACCAAACAGTTTTATTACAACATTGCTATTTATTGCCTTATTTCCTTTTTGTCTTTGCTGGCCGGGCCTCAGAAGGCATTAAACAAAGAGGGAAAGCGGGCACACAGGCTGTTGATCGTGTGATATCATTATGCCCAACACTTTTGTGAAATGAAAATGGAACGGAAAGAAACCTTGGGAAGCATTTTTCACACAGCCTCTGTGAATGTCAACACACCTTTGTTGAATAATTCACTTGAAAGCTGTATATTGTTAGATGACAGTTAAACCAGCAGTGAAGTGACGCCACCTCCACTTTTAAGATGAAGAGAGCAGAGGGCAGTCACAACCAGCGATGGAGCAGGACACGCTGTGTTTTTTTTGGGGACGGACATGTTTGTGCTGCATCGATTTTGCAGAGAATAAGATGGAAATAACTGCACAATCGGTGCATGCAGCAGCGCTGTCTTGGCAAACTAGGACCTTTGTCAATTGCTCCGTCACTTTGTATTCAAGTTACAGTCAGATGAGAAAATGATTGATGTCAAAATGCGCGGTGAAATATTAATACACCATCTCATGGTGCAAGTAATTACTTCAAAATGTTTTGTGAATGAGGTCATTAAATGATGAAGTCAAATAACAAAACATCGAAATCTTTGATGAATTATTCAATCTTAATATATTATGACACATTTGATGAATATTCTCGCGTATTTTGGTACATCACACACACCTATTATCCGACAAATAAACCTGAAGCGGCAGTGCTTGCCTGAAAAGCTCTTTCTGTTTTTCTCGTATTGTGACTGAGCAATAAGCAACTGCCTATTTATGTTCCTTGATCTTGTTTACATAAAATCCTCTATTTGCTCCATTTGAAACGGTGTCATCTTTATTCGGTTGCGGAGGCACATCTTAAGATCAACTGCGCCTGAACAATGCAGCGGAGTCGGCTGAATCTTAAATGCCAGTCCACAGGTAACACCCTATCAAGGTTTAACAAGGACCTCGTGGGTTAATCTGCACTTGCACGTTTCAGCCCTGGCTGTCACAGCAGACCTATAAGGTATTTAGAGTTCAAACTGGAGGTCTGCTTGAGAAAGTTAATGTCCCTGAGGAACGTTTAGATAGATGGAGGGTGTTTTCACTCTCCAATTTCATCTGAAATCTTTTACCCAGTTTTGTTTTCCTCCCTGGGGCTACTTTAGATTGACAGTTCAAAACGCTTCTGCTGTTTATTGTTTTGCTCCCTCCCCCTCCCCCATTATTCTTTTAGCTCTAAGTATATGCTTTAAATAATGAATTATATTTGGATACAAGAAACAAGGGCCAACATTTCATCTTATCAGGCTGCTGTCATAAGGATGGCCTCTTTTCCTTTTTGTCTTTATTAATTACGCTTGAAACTTACTGGGTAGTTTGTCGGGTCTCAACTTTGGCAGTGCACCGCTCCATATGCACGTGTTTGCATGTTTGTATAACATGCATCAACACGCTCGTTCATCTTTTTTTACGAGTGTAATAACAGCTAATTTCATTGACCGGAGAAAATGGTTCGCTTTGGTATTTTTGTCAACAGGAAGTGGGAAATCGGCGCTCATTGTGATTCACACGGACCGGCTTTTCCGCTCCGGCTTATCGGTTGTAAGTTTATACATTTCAGCCTTTGCGGTGCTGCCTCCACCCAGCTGATAGCGTGGAGGCACAACCTTATCCATGCAGCATCGATGCGCTGGCAGACCTTTCATTACTCTCTAATCTAAAACTGGGTGCTAACTGTTTTGAGCACACTCAGCTCCCCCTCTGTCTCCACAATGACCAGGCACTTCTCTGCACTTCTCTGTGCACTCAGGCTTCTCCAGAACAACACACACTACTCTTATTTTTTTATTGAAACTGCAATACCACATTACAGTGAATCCAGACTCTTTCTTCAGCGACATGTTGTGTATCGGTATACAACTCCAAGTAATGGAGGGAAAACCTACTTTTTCCTCTTTCTTTGACTTGCTGCGTTCTCAAGGCCAGGTCAACCCTCCTCCTGCTCCCCCGGCTGCCTCCTCTCTGCTCAGATCCAAACTCTCTGGTGTTTACTGTAACTGCACCTGTGCTAATAATACTAATCATCAGCCTGTGATAAATTCTTCTCCCTGATAGCATGAGGAATCTTTCCCATGCCCTATTTAATCTGAGAGACCAGGCCGTCTGTTCGTCTCTCTCCACTCAGCAAACACAGATAAATCACAGCAAAGTACCCACTATTAGTAAGTGACACATAGCTCATTCTGATTAAATTACCCCCTGGAACATTATCATTCTTCCGAGCTTGTTTATCAAAGCGGTCTCCGCCCCATCACATCCAGCGGGGCTGACACTTCCACAGGACCATCGGACAGCCCATAATTTGTTAATTTGCGTATAACTTCTTGTTTACATGGAGGGGTTTAGGCCTCCTGTGCTGCTGTTGCACAATGTTGCTGCAAGTTTGCACTTCATTGTTATCATTTTTTTTTTCTTTTTAATGCATTTTCATGTGTCCTACTTTATTAGCAACAAAAGCCTAACTGAAGAATAAACTGCATGGCTTGAAAAGGGCATTAAAAGAATGGTGATTCAGCAGGGTAAGAAGATCATGCAGAAACTATCTCTGTTGAGATATGAAACCTTTTTTTCCCCCCTCTTATGTATTTTTATTCAGTCGGAATAGCACATTGTTGCTGTCAGGTGAAAACCTTGCATGTCCGACCCTGCATTTCCAAAGCTGTAATATCAGCCTTGTTGACCCATCATGCATTTTTGAGTTTATTCAGTGGTCTTTGAAAGGGTTTTGTAAGCTTAATGGGTTGGAGAATACAGAAGACCATATAGACGACCATCTAATAATTTAACTAAATTTAAAACATAAAAATCACCAAAGAGTGTGGAGTTAGGAGGCTTTCATGGGACAACGGCAACATATTGTTAGCATTGTTAGCCTTGCTTTTCACAAATGGAAAGACATGGCACAATGATCACAATGACTGAACAGACTGTATTGTGTACATAATGGATCGAACAGACACAGCGGGATTGTAGCAAGGTTTTTGCTTTATTTTTTATTTTTTTTATTCAAGGCTAGAGGGAAATAAATCCCTTCTGTAGCAGATAAATTAGAGGGGCTCAGCTCAACCCTGGTGGCCATCGCAGCCTCAGCCGCACTCACACAGTGCTAAGTCAACATGTACCGCTGCCCACTGTTAACACACACATCATAAATGTCACTTCATCACTTGGTGCATACTCCATTTGCGAGAGTGGGTCTGCCTCACACTCTTGTCACAAAAGTTTTTTTTTCTTTTTCTTTTTCTTTTTTTTTTCTGTCTGGAACCCCAGTCTGTCTGTCTGATGATGATGATGATGATGATGATTAGTAGTAGTAGCAGTAATAATTGTGGTTGTATTCGTAATTATATTAGTAGCAGTGGTTTTAATAAAAACGTAAACTAGAAATGCCAATATTTTGCGTTTTTTTTTCAATAATTTGAAATTATTAGTATTGGTGATGGCACCAGTGGTGATTTTGTTTTTGTTAATAAAATTACTTGACAGCTAGCAGCACCAGCTCAAATAATGATTAGGAAATTTTGGATCCTGCAAAGGTTAATAAACTTTTTTTTTTTTTTTTTTTTGGGAAAAGTAATAAACCTTTGATGCATAAAACAATAACAGTCAGACCTTGCTGTTGGGATGAAATATATAAGCCGTTTGTTATTATACTCTCAAAAATTCTGAGATATATTAATGATTGAATAAATTGGGTATGAAAAGGAAGATCGGATATCAAGGAGAGGCCAGATGTTTTTTAGCATTATTTATGAGAGAAAACTGCCTGTGCTTCTACAGACTAATCAGCTCTCACTCTGTGGCTATAATGGGTGTGCTCTCTCTCAAGACAGAGCGCAAACCTCATTTCACTGCTCCGCTGTAGAAACCCAAGAGGTCCTCTATGTCCCTCTCTTTTCATAGATATTTGTGTTTCTTTTGTTGGCTGGCCTGTCAGTCTTTGGGGTCTCCTGAGGACTGGTGTAATTTGGTAATTTTGCCTAAATGGTGATACTGTAATTATGTGGCATCAGCTGCCTGGCTGTCAGTGAGACGGCCAACGGTCATTCATCACCAGGAAACTAGAAGGGGGGGATATGGCATCGTGACTGGTCGGGTAAACACTTGCAGGAAGAGAGAGCGGTGGTCTCACCCAATGGCTGGAGGAAAATAAAAAAAGAGAGAGGGAGGCCTTTAGAGTAATGGCGTGCAGGCACAGCTACAGCCTGTGTGGCGGGGCTGGTTATTTGGCTGAGATAGGGGGGTAGCAAGGCGTGTCTGAGTCCCAGAGTGATGCATCAGGAGGAGGCTGGTGGGTGGCGCGTGAAGTGGGACCACTGGAAGGTCAGGTTTGAAGTGGAAGGTGGCAGCAGCCCTAATGCAGGCCTGCCTTCCTTTCACACACAGCTCCCATCTGTCCATGAACAAGCCTGGCTTAATGAAAGCTGTCATTATAAAGGGCTCGTCACCCAGCAGTGACACACACACACACACACGCACACACGCTCACATGCACATGCAGACAGCATTATCACTACCAAAACCTCTGCCAAAGCACTTTTAGGCTTTTTATGTGGTTTAATTTGGCTTCATTTTGCATTGTAATTTTTGCATTTCACGGCACATTTTAGTCAGAAGGCCACAGTAGTTGGTAAATCCCCAAATTCAAAATTCCCTTGCCATTAAAAAAAAAATAGTAATTTTACCAACAATCTAGGTGGATTGTTACTTTATTTAAATGAAATTACTCCAGTGAAAGGTTTACAGCTGGCAGCTGGTATTAATTTCCTACCATTGTTTCCTGACTACATATGTGATGTTAAAATAGAAATCCATTTCACAGATGGAATTTTTAATATAATAAGTGAAAACATAGATTCAGGAGATTTTTCCAGAGTCCCTAACCTGCTGTTTATTAGCTTTACAAAATGAGGTACATAATTGCTTTTAAACTCACTTATTAAAAAGTACTTAAGTTGACTCAGATCCTCTACACTTGCCTTATACAAAGTAGAATGTATGAAATTATTGAGTTGCCCTGGATTTTGAGGGAAAAATCAGTTCAATATCACTTTAAGTTTGTGGAAGTTTTGCTCATTATGTGTTTTTGTATTGCAGATAATTAAAAAAAATAACCTGTGCAGTTTGACCTGAAAGAGATATCTGACATTTATGTGACATTGCAATCTTTCACAGTTTATATCATCATAGTCACTCCTGAGCAATCGATCTCCAATTCATCAGTCGTGATATCATTGATAGTGAAATGGGAATGTAGAGAAGGATGTGACATTACACCATGAGTCAGCATTCAGACCAGCGCAGTCGTAGTATTTCGTGTGAGCGGAAGTCGAAATACAAAGGGCGTAAACCGGGCGATGATCTGGCTTGTTCGGTTAAGAGTTACGTTTTGGAACACTCAACAACGATTCTCCTCAATATCTTGTTGTCTTTGTTCTAATTTAATTACATGGTCTATTTTGAAAAATGAGCATCTTGCTTTGACAACAGAATTTGGCACTAAGCAGAGCCTCAGGCTTCCTGATACTGTGACTAAGACCAATAGAGAACACTGCCACTCATTCCCCAGGGGACAATAGTGCACGGTTTATGGGTAGCAACAGCATGTCTACTCCTTTGACAGTGTTGTTGTCTTAGGAAGAAAAGGGAAGTTTTAATCTGATGGCTTTGTTTACCTCTCATCCAAGACTAAGGATAAAAACTAATTAAGAACAGGGAGTAACAGACTCCTGTAGTGCCATTTTCACAGCTAATTATGCATGAATACAGCCTGCCTAAATAGTTGCTCCCTAGTCCTTGATGTTCTTTTCACTAAATTGCTATGGTTACTTCCGCTCATTAGGCTTTTAAGACTGTAAACGTTGACAGGTTTTGTCTTTTTTTTCCACCTCACATCCCAGCATCCTTCCTTGTGGAGTTAGGACATGGCGGGGAAGCTTGTACTTAGTTAGTAATGTATATGCGACTTCACTCTTAAATATGGTCATGTGACTTGCAGATCTATCCCAGGTTGCCATTCTTGGGTTTTATGCTGTGGATTTAGACCTGCGCTGAGGTCTTTAAAAACCATTAACCTTCCCATAAAAGTGCATATGGCTCTCTATAAAGCCTAATGGGGAATCCGACCAATACACAGGAGCCTCTGTGTGCTTTCAGGGGCAACACTTTTGAGAAATGCGGAAATGAGACTCTATAAAAAGCCAAATAAAACACCTTTTTGATAACATTATGATGTTGGGGGGTTTCCCAGATTTGTATAGCATGCTTTAAGTGCTGTCTCAATCAATAAGTTCCCAGGAAATTTAAGTGAGTACTGTATACCTTTTTGTTGATTATTTCCCTGAGCTTATTATCATTCACACCACCCCAACATAAAACCATGTTTTACGTTTTTACAGTACTATATCTTGATGCAGTTTTGATTTCAAAGTAATTCATTGATTTGTTTTTTATTGTAATTTAGATTTATACCTTGGCAACAAGCCTGCAGCATGAGTAAAGCAGTCAAGCGTGATTAAGAGGTTTTTCTATAAGGTCTGGTTCAGGCGGGACGTGAAACAGCCATGTGGCACAATTTACATGCACGAGTTGCGGCTGGGCTGTTCAGACCAGAAGCCGACCAGCAGCCCTCGCTGAATTAAGTGCACTACACTGAGGAGAAACTCTCCATGAAAATAGGCTGTGCTTCCACTGTGCTCCGCCGGAGCAACATCTCAGGCGTTATTTGTTTGAATGCTGTTTTGGTAGAAACATTTCGACCGTTCACTGTGCTTTTCTGCTGCATGGATTAACTTTATATAGAGATAGATAGATAGATGAAAGTAATTTGTAAATATCCTTTCTTATTAATTATTTAGAATAATTTAAATTTGATGCTATTCAACAATACTAAATATTTTAGGTGATCTTAAGTATGACATTATGTGGAATGTTTCATTGCACTCAGCAAAAACAATCTTATCCCACTGCTCTGCCTATTTGTATTATTTGTCACACAGAAGTGACGCTCCCTGGGTCCCAAATAGTAAAAAGATCATATAATTCTATATAATCGCATATATTACAGTTTTATGCGTGCAATAGCTGTAAAGTGGCTGTTGACAGTGGCAAACTGGGAAATGTTTGCTCATAATTTTTATGACACATATCCATGTTGGCCTGAAGTGCAGGTGATTGTACATGCCGTCATGCTGCCTGTGTTCCCTGGGTTGTTTTAAAGGCGTTCCAAGGTGAGAAATGACCCTGGGGAGAGCAGTTTTATGGCGATCACCTTGAGTCGTTGTTCTGGCCAGGAGACCAGTGAGTGTAATGGATCTGTTGGGAGCCCTGAGTATGGATTTATGAAAGTGGAGGGCTGGAAGGAGGGATCAGGTGCCTGCCTCCGTTTTCCACAAACCAAGACACGCCCATGAAAAACGTCACCGACCAAATCCAAGGTGACAGGATTTTGACAAACGATACCCAGAGGCTGTTTTGGCTTACTCAGCCATCGTTACCAATCAAATAAGTTTACTTATCCTGTACTTCTAGGTCCCGGTTATAACTTGTAAAAAGTCTAAAAAGTAAGAACACTTGTTTGGTAGCATAGCGGGTAAATGATCTCCCTGTAAAGGTATGCCACTGCCACCCAACCACCACCCCCCCACCCACACACACACACACACACCTTCCACCATGTCTTGCAGTGTGTGTCTGTGCACAGCCGGGGGCCAGGACATGTCGGAAAAGGTCCCCTCCATGTGCGCGGTGGTTAGGTTGGCAGGGCGGGCAGGGGGGCGTCCGGATCAAGTTTCCTCCCCTGCTGTCTAATTATTGACCCATCTGGTATTGTCTTTTCAATTGTTTCAATTATGATGGCACTAGTGTTGCTCAGCACCCTGGCGTCAAGGCATGCATAATTCATGCGCAACACCCTGGACTCCACTCAGAGCTATGGGTTTGAGCTGAATGTCAATACTGCCTCATTCCCCCACTGGAGCAGAGGGTTGTCTGTATTGACAGCGAGGCAGATAAGGAGAGCAATAGCAAATGATACCAAAGACGATGGATTGTGATGCTATCATGCGGTGAATAGGTGAAAAGCCCTTCTTTTTTTTAATCAGTCTGTGTGTCATCGAGAAGTATGCCGCCCTCAAAAGCTTGGGTTTGCAGTCGCCTGATAGCTGACCTCATTATTGTCACCCCCAGGTCTTATAATCAATAGTGTTCAATTACTCATGAGCCACAGCCGCAACACTGTTTACCGGGAAATCACAGCCAACCAAGGGTTAGCTCACTCATCGGGGATTTGCCTTCAGTGCCCGAACCACCACTTCCACCAGGTGATGAAAAACAGCAAAAGTCTATCAAGAGGAAAAGGTGCAGGGGAGCCGGGCTGTTCATTAAGAGCTGCGAAGATGAAAGGGAGAAGGGGTCACATTTTTGACACCTCGCCGTAATGGAGGTGCTTCTAGCGGGGGCCATACATGACATCTGTAAAATGTTTCATTACTGGGTGCCACCGGCAATTGTTTACCCACAGATTGGAACTCGGCGGATGATCAAAAAGACCTCATATTGTTCGTAGGAGCAGGTTTATCCACCATCGTCTTGTAATGATGCTGTAGACAAGCTATTTCCTCGTGACACTTGAGACACATTGGAAAAATTCATGTTTATCCAATACCTGTCCATGCATGAGCTGTCATGAATACCAGCACCATCTGTATTTCCTTTTAAACATTGCTTACCAGCTCAGGCTTTAAGGGGGTTTCTTCTTCTTTGTGCTGCGGATGAGGAAAAAGTCTGTTAGGAATGGGAACCTTGTCTTCATCACAGATATGAAACCCTCATTGAATCAGTAGTTGGGGACATGCTGATGGGCCTCATTCTGTATTCATACAGTGACCTCTTACAACAAGTCACCTCAGATAGCACAGGTGCTGCCGTTCACACTGGCCTAGTGGCCTTCAGCTCTGTCTCCGGTCCCTCTGCAGCCGTACTGTATGTGCGCAGAATAAGCTGTCACGGCTCTAACAAGACAGAGATCTCACTCTGCTAAATGCACCTCTAAAGACCTGAACCTGCAAGAACTAAATGATGCCGCTGCCTTCAGGGGGAAAACTCCACATTGGGAATATCACATCTCATTCAAGGACATTTGTTTCACTGAAGAATTCCATTTTCTGGTGTGTTGATGTCATCACACATCAGGTGTAGCACCAAAGGTAATGGAAATGAGATGAGATGAATTCATCTATTCCAGACCTTGTAAAAATGTGCTTCCTGCAATGAAAAACAGGATAATGTATGTGAGATATGATGAAAAAAAAAGATTGGCAGTTCTTGCTTGCTATGACAATGAATCGTAATTGACTTCCATAATTACTGTCTTGGCAGTTTTATCGCTTTTCATCTCAGTTAGTTAACCGGGATGCAGCATCAAAAATTGTAGAACTGTAATGCTGACTAATTTAAAGGCATTTCCTATTTGCATTTGCTTAAAATTAAATATTGCATTGTGACAATGGGATTAAATGCAGCTGTTCCCCTCAAAAAAAGAAAAAAACAGAAAGAAAAACGGATGCAATCTTTGACGCTATTAATAACTGCCAACCCAAAGAGAAAATACCTCACCTGCAGTGTATTTAAATGATGATGGAAGTGAGCATGGGATTTTCTCCTGCGTTTCTCTCTTCCTTTGACATGATTCGTTGTTCTTCGTGACATAAAGATCAAAGCGTTCTCCTTTGACGTATGCTTATTGTTGCATGGAAGCTTGGACATGTGTTGGAAGGGCTGATAGGTGTGAATTATTCAAAATTATGGGCTGTTGGGCTAAGTTTGTATTCTCTCTCAACACAGGTTTGTCTCATTTGGGTTTGAGGCAGCATGCTGTATGAATGGTAAAAAGGGAGACTTATTTTTATCCTTCCCGGTGTCATGGGATTAAACTGGAAAAAAAAATGCTCTCTGTGATATTCAGGATGTCTTCAGCCTATTGTTTTTATGGATATATGAAAGAGTCATACTGTAGTCAGTGTAGCTGCTGTGTGAGATTTTTAATGCATGGATTGTGTGTACATGGAGGGTATGGCGGAAAAACATGCTGCCTCTGGCGCGAGCTTCTGAGTAGGACTACTAATGAAGAGTCTCTAATGAGCTTTACCGCAGTAGTTATTCCTGACACTGAGGCTCAGACACGCTGCAGGAAAGCGAGAAATATATGAAACACAGAGACAAGACAACCATTGCTCAAACCATTGTATTCACCCCTGTGGAAACATCTTTTTTTTTTTTTCCCTCCTGTTGATGCGGGACACAAAGCCAGGCGGTTGTCACCCTCTCCTGGCATGGCGACACATGCACAGCTGCACACACCCACCCCTCTCCCATCCGCCTCCTGCTCGGGGCCATCGATCCGGAGCTGTCAGGCTCTCGGGGGGAGTTGTATGGGCTTCTTCCCTGGCACGGCGCTGCCCTTCCTAGGTGGAGTCGCGGCGCGGCAGGGGGGCTAGGGGAATGGAGGTTGAAATAGGTTGTTGCGAGGATGGGGTGTGCAGGGG
>OMLF01010905.1:0-14349 GCA_900302615.1 Holocentrus rufus
AACACTTCTTCTGCCTACCAGGCAAACAGCTGGTACGCGTGAGAAAGGGCGCTGTGCTCTGAGCAGGTGGTGCAATGTGATGGACTGAGAGGGTACAGGGGAATAGGGCGAGAAAAACACAAGAGAGATAGGACATGCATCAGCATATGGTTGGAGAGATAGCAGGGGCTAATGGGGAGAAGTGAGTTTTTTCCACATGGCCATGAAGGGATTGAATTGGCTCAATGTCTACCAAACTGATGGTATGCAGCAGAACAACAAAAAACTTCACAGCTGTTCACGGGGCAAGTAGAAAAGTGCCTGGAGTAGAATCTGCTTTGCATGTTGTTGCATAACAGGTCTACTTGCAGTTTTGATCAGGCTTAAATTTGAATAATATCAACAAATTGTCAAAGAAGGCCATGAGATTCTGTCATACAAACATCACTGTACAATATCCTGCAAATTAAAAGAAGTGGAACTGTTTCTTTTTCAGTTTCTATAGCTACACATACTCATGCCACTGAGATGCATGACTGCAGCCCAAACCACTTAGCAGTCAATGTTTACATGGCAACCACAATTATGACTACATACAGGTCGCAGTGTGCTAAGACAGCTGATCTTTGCAAGCTTAAAAACGGCATGCATGCACTGACCTGTTTGAGAGCAGGGCATCTAAATATTCGATTGGTTCTCTGTCTATTTTCTAACAGACAAGAGTGAGTTTTTTGTCAGTCAGCCTGGTCTTACTGGGCACAGATGGTTCTTCAGAGAGCGCTGGCATCAGTTGCCCAGTCTGACCATGTCCAGCTAGGTTTTTGAACTACTAAGTCAGGGCTAAAGTTGGTTTAATGAGGACACTGAGCACTGTACATCAGGGTCAACGTGAAAAAACTAGGGTGTTTAAAACTGTTCAATACAATATGCTTAGGACAGTGAACACAAGTATTCTGTTCTCTGGAAAAAAACACTTCCTGTTCCTACTGCACATTCCAGTGAAAGTGCAAATGCCTGTTTTTCTTCACAATCCTGCTCCTCCCTTTTTTATGGAGGCTAGGGTTTAAAGGTGGACTAGACAGCTACAATGCACATATTCAGACTTGCTGTACTGATTATTCAGTGCAGTAAACACACACTGTAATATTATTTTTGTTCAAGTTTTTGATGGTCTTTCGGTGATTCGGGGGATACATTTGCAATAATGCTCTGCACCACAAATCGGCCTTTTTTCCAGACCCTTTAATAAAGGAAAGAAGAAACAATGGCATCAGGGGATGAGCTGCTGCTCTTTACACTACAAACAATAACAATGGATATAATGCTATAGCAACATAGTCCCACTTCTAGACAGCCATTTCCAAAACAAACATATTAGTGGGGTCCCACCCTGTGAAAAATTCCAGAGTGTACTGGGCAGTGAAGCGCTTCAACACATCAATGAAAAGGCAGTCATTTGGTATCTGGAAATAGGCCTAGGATGAGCTGCTGCTGAAGCAGAGGGGACTAACATGCCTGCCTGAGAATGTAAGATTGGTTGTAACTGCACGGGCCGTCTCCATTTCCTCTCCACCACTCTACAGGCCTGGAAACTGCCAGAGGGGCTGGATATGGGGTTGGCATCATATAAATATGAGAACTTCTTATAACATTTCTATGGGTAGCATCACCAACTCAATTTAAGCTTAGTTACAGGGCATTTTTGAATGGAATACTTTTGGAAATTATGTTTATCTGGGACTAGGCTAAACCACACCAAGGTTCAAAATAGGAATCAGTATCGCTAAAAATGTGGAATACCAACAGAATTCTTTTTTTTCTATTCTTTTCTTGTTATAATAATCACTCATTTCACTATGAAAGACTTTTATATTTGTAAGTGACATCAACTTTTCTGAATACAATCAGAAACTGTCTGTATACTAGAAGACAATCTGAGATCCACATCCAGTATTTTAAATCTTTCTGAAACTGTCTCTATACTCTTTAATGCTTTAAAACTTTTAAAAATTGGTGTGTTGTCAACATGGTGTCACCGTGGT
Source organism: Holocentrus rufus (assembly GCA_900302615.1). Lineage (NCBI taxonomy): Eukaryota > Metazoa > Chordata > Actinopteri > Holocentriformes > Holocentridae > Holocentrus > Holocentrus rufus. The sequence continues at coordinate 2,022 of OMLF01010905.1, forward strand.
GCACAGTGTCAACAGATATCACTTTTCGTTTCCCAGCCCAGTTGATATGCAGTGTTTAAAATGTAAGCATGTAAAGACCAGTGGTAGCGACATGGCACAGTCCATAGAGTGGATAGGATAACCTGTCAACTGATCAATCACTTCCTGTAACCATACCTTGACTGCTTGAAATTCTATCATATCACTTCACCTCATATAGCTTAGCCCGAGGCTCTGAAATCCCCTATGAAACCACGGATCAATTTTCTCACCCACTGAAGAAAAACCCTCTAAATTGCAATTCAGGCCCATTAACAGCGCCTCTGCATACTGACTGTAATCCTATATCAATGAAAAAGATGGAACAGCAGGGAGGAATTGACCAAAGATTAGCCAGATTCCTCTCCAGCACAAGTAGCAGGCTTTGTATAATTAGATCCGAGTATAGGTCCCTTATGCTGGGCCTCCTCATTAAATATCGAATGCCATAAACAAAGAGTCAGTCTGGCCAAACTAGTCAAATGCCATCAATTATCGGCCATGTCACCATACACGAGAGGCCCACACAGCTGTCAGTCACCAAAGGCGCAAAAGTAAACACTCGAGTCATTAATTGGCCTGGACCAGCCTCAGAGACAGGCAATATGACATGCTATTCATCATGTAATGTCAAAATGGTTTGTCCTTGAGGCAATAAGCCTTTTTTACACTCGATCATACATGTAAATTAGGCGAGACTATTTGAAATCCACCGGCCCCCTTGAGATTACAAGTAGACTCTGAAACCGGGTTGGCCATGAAGAGCAGGATTAAATTAATCAGGACGTCTCTGAGGACAGGTTTATCAATTATTTTACCATCTTATCACCTTTCTAGGGTACAACAGCCACAAGCTGACCGTCACTCTCTTATCACACTAATCCGGATAACTTCAGCACGGAGTCTGTGAAGGCAGCGGGAGTAAATTAGTTTACTCCCATCCTGATTGGATTAAAGCCAGGGTAGGTCTCAACCCCCCTGGCCCCAGCAACTACAACCACCCACTGCTCAATTTTAATGAACGTGTCAGCTTAAATACAAATAAAAAAAATAAAGGAAATATGATGTGATCTCAGTCTGCGGTGCAATCCCCCAAGTCCAGCAATCGTTTTGCTTCAAACGTTCACCATCAAACCCCCCCAGACGTCAGATGTGACTTATGAAAATACTATTGCAATTTGCTCATACCACGGAAAAGTCCCCTCTCAACCGGTGATTTACAACCGTTTTTACAAGGGCTGTTTACTCGCAATGACTCTATACTCCCCTGCCACACTTCAAGACGAGAGCCTTTTATAGGACAGCTGAGTCAATAGTGATGCGGCGTAGGTTAAGTACGTGTCTCTAGAGTCCACGGTCTGCTCTGCCCCCCTTGGGAGTTGACCCATCGTGCCTGTGCTCAGGTTATGGAAGCAGCAGCCAAGAGAGTTCACCTTCTAACTGAGGGCATCTCTGTCCTCTGGTTAACCAACACTACCGCCTCAACGGAGATTTATTAGCATATGTCACGGATGCAGCTTTGCAGAAATGAGTCCGTAAAGATAGAGTTCCCATACTGCAGCGAAGGACTCACAAATGAACATCAGAGTTTTGGCTGTCACCCGCTGACAGGCCCGTGTTAGGAGCTGTGGCAGCTCCGCTTCGCCGGACAAAGACACAATATGACAGGCAAACAAAAATACAACCTGGGCGGACTGGAAGTAAATGGAAACTTATTAGGGCCAGCTCTGTCGAGACACGCCGAGTCCAGAGTCACCCAGTTAAATCACTTAGAGTTTAAATAGGCCTACTTGTTTTAGAGCAGAGGAGAACATTGCCTCTCTGCGGGGGTTAAATGCGTTCCATTGTAATAGTCCACCATGGGGGACAGAGCCAGGGGCTGCTGCAGAGATGTGGACCAGGCACCTCTATTCTGACAGCTACTTAACCTGCCGACCAGCCTCGGAGTCACTCTGTTTCACAGGAAGGCGGGCTTCATTTCATTTCACAAAGCCTCCGGCGAGTGTGTGCGTGTGTGTGTGTGTACAAGGGAGAGAAAGAACGAGAAAAGAACAAAGTGTAAAAAGAAATGCGGGTGAAAGAAAAGGAATGAGATGGATGTCAAAAGAAAGGAACCTCAAATCACAGCAGCGCTACCGCTCCTGTCCACAGCGTGTTATGGGGCCGTCCTGTGCTGCAACTACTTCACTTCCTCATTCTTTCGTATTCAGCCCCATCCTGTGCCTTCACCTCCCTCAGGAGGCAGCCGCTGAAAGGGCTCAGGGCTTCAGCGGAGGGAGGGAGTCGGCGAGGCAGTGAGTGGATTGTATAATTATCGCACTGTAGTGAACAATGGCCAGCTTTGCAAACACAAATCTCCTTCCTGCTATGGTGGAAGAAGCATTTGCAGCTGTGGCCATCTGTGAAGCTGCATCTACTGTAGGCTCTGTATAGGTCCTGCAGGAAAACCCAGGATCTCCCAAGTGAATGGGGAAACACCCACAGGGAGGGGAGGAAAAAAAAACAGCCTGGCAGGAGAGTCTGACATCATCCAAGTGAGGGCTTCCATGTTCCTGTTAAGTATATGCAAAATGTGTGTGTGCCTGCGTGTGTATGCATGAATAAAGAGGGAGTATATGCCTGACACACACACAGGCACAAGTGACTGTAGTAGGGAGACATTCATTATTCTGTGCTCACAAAGCAGAGTTTCTGCTGCTGCACCACACACACATACACACAAACACACACCACACACACTGCGGTTCACACGGCAGTACAGGTTGGGGAATCAGGGGAAACGTCGGTCATAGACTGTCAACTTAACCAACTAAAAGCTGCTACCAAAATCTGCTGACACGTAATATTACTATGGCAACAGTATAAGACAAGACATCCCATCCCCAACCTTCGGCAATCAAAACCAGCCCCAATTTCTAATGCAGCGATCCTCGACACAAGACTGAATCCTGTTAACACCTTCAAGGTGATCCGGCACAAAATTCACAAATAAGAAAAGTCGAGGCAGCGTCGGGTGAAGGGAACAGGACTGCAAAGTTGAAGGGCACGGCGGAAAACGAGAGGTGTCGGGCAGTAGGAGAAAGCAGGGTCTCTGATCTGAAGGCTGGTTACAGTAAACGGCGGGGCAGCGCCAACGGGATGTTGTGGGGCTTCCAGCGAGCTCTCCTAAAACAACTGCATTGCTACTGTCAAATGTTTAGATACCACTGTGGGTAAAACCCCAAACCAGGTAGCGATACGTGTGATCCCCACTCTTGTATCTCATCTGTCTCTAAAGCGCAATCTGAAGAGACGAGCCGAAAATCTTGAGGCTAGTTAGCTTTACTTCCTTAGCCAGCCCAGTCGGAGCAGCCCCACCACCGCCTTCGCCGTCTTGCCCGTCCAGCCTGCCTGCCTGCCAAGTCCTCCACTTCCCTCCCCCCTGCGCGCATCGAGGTCCTGGGACTTACCGGTCTTATGTGCTGATGATGTCGCTGTGAAGAGACAACAAGTGCGGGCAGGCTGCTGGCCACCGCTCCGCTGCTCCGGGACAACAGGAGTACTGATCTGCACACTTTCGCAGCCATCTCTGTAGTGAAACCTCGCCGGGAAGGAGACTGCTGCGGGCGGACCGAGACACACCGAAGGGAAGAGGGAGGGTGGTGGGCGGGTTGCGGGGCCGGACTACGGCTTCGTACACATGCCCAGTGTTGCACCAGTATGCAATAATAAGGCACTTAAATCCTCCTAGCCAATTCCAAAAACACCCATATGCACTGGTTGCATTTCATTTGTCGCAATATCAGGACGTGCATAGCAAACAAACACCACTCAGTCACTCCACTAGTGAGATGACTATCCCTAATTATGAGAGATAGGCTATAATAATCCTGCCATAAATATTAGGATGACAAACGTGACAGCAAAATTGCTAGTGCCTATAAGATTATTATGGGAATACTGTAGTGATACCACCGGAGATAAAAAAAAAAAAAATGTACACAATTTAAGCTCACTATCACCCCATTGTGAGAATATTACAAGAATAACACTGAGATAGGACAATGGTTTTCAAAGCTTAAGAGGTATGAGAACACTTTTCATAGGAAATAATAAAAATAAAGTACAAAAAAGTCACCATAAACTCAGTATTAAGTTCTTTTATGAATATTATATACCATATCAGGATACCAGGATATTAGAAAAAAAAAATCTGGTTTCTTCTACAGACACTAAAGCAAGTTGCCCATTAATCATGGATGAGATTAGTACTGGCACAGATGGTATTAGGACTGCACAAATTTGAACATAATATGGCATTGTTATATTTAATTATATTCTTTAGACAGTGCTGAATAGCACAGATAAACTATTAATTCCTACAGGAACATTGTAAGACTAATATAGTAATACCATAGGAGATACAGTTACTACAGGAAACTCACTGTGAGGTTGCTGTTAAGGAATATTATGATTTTCTCATAACAGATAGCATGATAGAGCTACAAGCATATGTGGAGAGATGACCAGGCAGCACTTTCAAGATAAACCAGTTAAATGACTTGTTATCTGTGAGCGCTATAACTTCAAATCCCCCAATTTGTCAGAGGTGCTGAATTCCTATCAGAGTCCATTAAGACAAAGTTTATGAAGAAAAATACCAACAACAATAATAACTGAAGCTAGATAATGCTATCCTGTCTCGTACCAAGCAAATCATGCAATTATGAATTCCTTGCCACCAGTGTTGCAGTCAAAGATGTATGCAGGTGCAGCTTTTTTGTTGTTCAAGTTATAGTATATCTTAACTAAATTCTCATTGGTGTTTTATATGAAACTGTTTCCCACAGTAATATTAGCAGCATATACCCACCACCGCAACCATCACTACAACACAACTGGACATGTAGTGAATAGCCGGCTTTCACATCAAAGATCTCTAAGAGCCCAAAAACTGACAGACACATGAATCTTGTCTGAATGTCTTTGGCTACATCTTGGCAGGGCTGCTGTCACTGACCACGTCATCTATTCCATTATGTTATAACTGTATCTATTATTAGCGCGTCCTCCAGTCCTTCTTGTAGCTATGCCACAAGGGATCAAATCTAATTTCATTGATTTAAAGTGACTTTGAAAAGGTGTAGGCTACCTCCTGCAATGTACAAGCATTTTAAAGCTAATGTTGTAGAATGACATTAAATGACCAAGCACCAGCCAAGTGTGAAGCCTGCTCTTTATCACAATCAGTCAACTGCTATGAATGAAGGTAATGGGAGTGTTAATGGGTCCTTTGGTCAATGATTGTCGAAGAGACTCCTCCCAGTGGAATGTAACCTGTTCTCCTTTACCTTTGGCACATGATAATGAATGCCACACCTTAACTGGTCAAGTGGAGAACAGAGATTAAGTACTAACAATGACTTTTTTTTTTAAAAGAGCAAATATTTTTCCTAAAGTTCATTGCTGCAATTCAAACATTAAGTTGCATGGCCTCCATTCCAAATAAGATGAAAGAAAATACAATTTTATTTGTTATGTTGTTGATTCATACTGCCTTATGCATGGTTTTGAAATACAGTAATGAAAAGCATCTTAGCGTTTCATGCTTCTGAACTCTTGTCACCTTCTTATGCTTCCTCAGGTGCAGTGCACCACACTGTGTGGGCGATGCAATTTAAATGCAAATTCTCAGCTGTGGACAAGGACCTGTTCAAGGCCTCTAGGTTGCATTGATTCACAGAGTGAATCCTTTTGTCGTGGCTAGGAAAGTCCTGTGAGAAGAACAGTCTCACACACACCTTTACCATCCAGCTGTAACTGTGCCATAACAGTGTCTGTTTGCACATGGTTGTGTCAGCAGTGTAAACAACAGCAGCTGCAGCAGAGTGAAAAAATAACTTCATGCATTCGATTTCATTAAGTCATTACAGTTAGGTGAGATGTTGTGCAATGTGTCTCTGTGTTGCATGTTGTTGACCACATTATTTGAATGCACTTGGGTCACTTGAAGGAGCTATAAAAAGACAGCTTGCCAATATTTGTTTGCTTGTTAACAGACTCCAATGTGTTTGTGTAAGTTTAATGAGACATTAAGTGAGCTATAAGCTTCATATTCCTATATACACTGGGGCATTTTATGCACTCATTATCAAAACATTTTGACAGGTATGCTTATCACAGTACATAAATAAAAAAATCTGGTCTCTTGCACAGACCACTGTAACAAGTTGCCCATTAAACAGGGGAGAAAATAGTGCCAATAGAGATGGTATTTGAATTGCACAAATGGAAAGGCTTGAAAATGAATGTGATTATCACTGAATTTAACTTTTAATTAAAATTATTAATAATTAATATATATATTTTATAAAATTCAGATTGACCTATCTGAGACACACATGCAGTGATTTAGTAAAAGTAAACAAGCAAAGGTTCAACCCTACAATGTCAGATAGTGAGTCATAAGCTATGAGCTCCCAGGAGAAGTGACAGTGTACAAACATGACACGGACAAAAACATCAACTAGCTCATGAAAACTTTTAGCAGCAACACCAGTGAATCTTTTCTCATTTGTTTTAAGTCCCTAGGTGTGTGTCTCAAGGAGCTCAATTCAATAATGATCACATTCAATTTCAAGACATTGCACTTCAATATGAGCCTGACAAATTCAAATTTATGCAAATCAAATCCAATCTCTGCAGGAACTAACCTCTCTCCATAGTTCACCCCGTCTATAGAAAACTACACAAAAGGAACAGAGTTGGTCTTAAACTTTCTCTCTCGCACCAAAATTTCAAATTCAGAGTTGGGTGCATTGAGCCAAGTACAAAAAGAAGTGTTTGTGCGTGTGTGCGTGCATGCGTGTGTATGTGTGGGCAAAGGCTGATGAGCTGATTACCCGGCACCATTGAAATGTCTCTCAGCACCTGATAAATGAGCCCTTCCAATGGCTCTACAGAGCAGGTTACACCCAAAGCATGCATATGCAGTGGGTGTGTATCTTCTGTTTCATCATAGACTCTAATGCGACGCTGCTATCGGGTAATACATAATCTAAAAACAGAGCTAATGAGGCCATGCAGGCTACCTTTCTTTCTCTCTTTCTTTGTCTCTTTGTCTCTCTCTCTCTCTCTCTCTTCTCTCACTCTCACACACACATACACACACACACCACAACAATGTAACTGCTGAAATTGGAGCTTGCTTTTGTCTGCAAACACACTTTCTCTCTCGTCCGTCTCAAGCAGGTCTTTACCTGAGCCATCTTATATCATCATGCAGAGGCACTACCCATGGATCAAGTTTCCCTATAGATTTTACTCTCCAAAACAGCTCAGCCGTGACCTGTTCTTGGGTGCAAACAAACGTACACAAAACATGCTGTCAACCCAGCAGTCCTGTGTAACCCCTGTGGATTTACAAGTGCTCTTAATGTAACACTCAAGAAGGAGACACCCTCTTAAACCAAACACAGGGCACAGCACGGATACTATACTCCATATCTGAGGAGGCACTTCTACAGGCCATTCCTATCTCTTGCTCCACCTTTGTTTGGCCAGTAGCAAGATAGCAATTAAGCAGCATGCAATGCTATTCTGTAGATTGCAGCTATAAGACACTGCAACATGGAGGAGCACAGGCTAAACAGTTACACTACAGACTCAACCTTAATCCCCCTTTGCATGCAACTAATGACAAGTGCTTCAGTCTGACGAGTGGAAACTTGAACATGAACAAGGCATGTTGTCAGCTATTAGTCTTTGCATGACTGTTAGCTGATGCTCAAACCCTATCGTCTAATGATGCCAGGGTATACTGTAGCTCATATCTTGACTGCATGACACAGACATGGTGACAGAGCTAAAAACACTCTTGTCATGAGCTCTTTAGCAGATATACACTCCCTCATGTTACTGCACAACTGGTTGAGACTGTATTTATATGTGCATGTAACTGTGTACAATGTACATATTTTGTGTGTAAACCTTCAGTGGATCTTGAGCAAAGCATTTAATACCCCACATCTCTACTAGTTGCCATGTGTGTTATGTGCACTACAGTATTTGTATATGTCTTGAATATGTGAATTTGGTAGTCTGTTGGCAAAACTGCAATCTCCTAATTGGTTTGTCCTTTGGGCAGTTAAGACTGCATTGATTTGTTTTGTGTTATAAATGTTTCAGAGAAGATGCAAGAGAACCACAGAATTTGTGAACTAGATAAATGGCTTTGAATTAGAGCAATGTGCACAGCCACTGTGGACATCCAGGCTGTGGTGTGGTAAGGGCATTATTGCTGTAAAGCTATTCAAATGATGAACTTTCAGGAGTCAACAAACACCATTGCACAGGGGTCTTGTGATAAATTGGTCACATTAATGAGCCTTGTACTGGAGCGCTGCAGGCACAGTTAAGCAGGCTCCCTTATTAAAAAGGGAGAGCAGGAGGAGGAAAGAGAGTAAGGGACAGAGGGGGGGTCTGAACATGGTGGCCAAAGCCAAAAAGGTTAATATAAATAAAAGAAAAATATGTAATTGAAAGGGAAACAGGAGATGTTAAGCGCCATTTGTGTATTCAGTATAACAGTGCTAGTCTGTTCAGATAAAGATGACCATGTCCTCGCTGAAACATTACTGAAAACAATAATGCCTGTGCATCAGGAAATGTTGTAGTGATTATAAAATAGAAAACAAGAATAATCACAGAGAATCACAGAGACGCTTTGACCTCAGTGACCATAGGATTCATTTGTTATCTTAACAGTGGTATTGATCAAGACCTATATTGACAGAATACTCAAGTTTTTTCGCTCTCACTTGCATCTCAGGTCAGGACAGTGTTCCATTTATAAATTCATTCAATCATATGATCCTTACATATCATGAATCCAAAGAGGAGAAACATTAGGCTCCATTTTCACTAATTTATAGCCCGTGAATCAATCTAAAACCGTAAGAGCCCCTTGCTTCTTGAATTGCTACCGACAAAGTGTCACTAAAAGTTGATGACCTGATACAGCAGAATAATGGTGGATCGATTTGTTCAGATCCTTTTTCCTGTTTGGCTAGCTCCAGAGAAGGAAATCTGGCAAACCTGCCTGATGTTATCAGGGCTCTGTTGTAATGAACAATAAGATTTGCATGCTGTGTGTACCACATACAAAGGCAGAGATTCTGGACATCCTCTGAACAAAGAATATGCGCTGCTATTTTTGACGTGCCTCCTTGTACTGCAAAAATGTTCGGGTAAGAACTCGTCTGATGGCCTGCATGCAGCAACTAATTAGCTGACGCTGCTTTGTGCTTCCAGTCATTTCACTTGGTAAAGAACAGAGGAGTTAGTGTTATTATCAGCGTTGCGTGTGGCCAGTGGGGTTAGTGATTCACTATGGCAGCTGAGCAGGGAGTCTCAAAATTTTATGCCACTAACACTAAATGGAAAATCAGCAGGCCAGAGATCCTCTCTGAGAAGATTATGAGATGAAGCAAAAAGGAGAGGCACAAATCTATGGCTGTTCTCATGGTGTCAACAATGTAGAGGTGTAAACAAACTATTCTAAGTTTCTCTAGACCCCCTGATGCTTCCTAAAGTACCCAAGAGGGCCCCTGGACTCAACTTTGACAACCACTAATGTGTAGCATTGTATTCTATCTCTATTATGTCCATAACCTTATTAACATTGACAAGCTGTCAGATCAAGCAGAAATTTGACCTGTACCTTCATTGAATGTGACAAGTCCTTACGACCTGCAGTCATCTATGACACACCACCTCAGTCAGCTCAGCAGCTCTCCAGACTTTCCTTTCACATTATGCATTCAGTTCAGGAAATACCTACTCCCGAGACAAGAATCATAACTGCACTGAGGAGAGGAAAAGCATTAAGTCCACATACATTTTTAGGCTAGATCTCTGTCTAGGCATGAGGGATAAAGATCCGCTCTGTCTTTCTCTTGCTCTTCAGCTCAGCTGAGTTCAGTTCTTGGTATCACAGTTTATCAGTATATTAAAAAAGAGGTATACAATATGTAAATCATGTCAATGTCAAAACTTACTAGCAACACAATACATTCATACTATATTGACATCATAAATTATGTGTCTTGCAAACATACAGAACAGTATCTAATCAATATTTCATAATATAGCATATGTAGTATTCATTATTTGGTTTGAAAACGTGCTATACCTCTCTCTCTCTCTCTCTCTCTCTCTCTCTCTCTGTGTGTGTGTGTGTGTGTGTGTCTCCCTCTCTCTCTCTCTGACTTTTCTTTACCTCGCATTTTTCGACTGGCATAGTCAATAATAGTATAATCAATAATGTCAAACTGAATTTAATGAGATGAGGAATGAGCCTTTAAAGACAAAAAAAGTGCTTTCCTGACACTGATATTGATATTTGTTTTGTTTTGTACCAACTGGCGTCTGTTTGCTTTAATTATAAAGATGATGATTGCAGGACACATACCCACCTTTTTGTTTAACCGTGGCAGTTGGTTAAAGACGCTGAATCAGTATAAGCGCTTTCACGTCTTTGCTGGTTGATAAAATTCATGTAGGGTGTAAAAAATATTTGACCGGACTGTGCCACATACCTACTGTACATCAGACCGTCCCGGTGGTCACTGCACTGGGCGGGGAGAGTAGACGCTGCCCCGCCCCGCTGTCGGTGCGCAGAGGAGGGGCGGGATCGTTGAGTGGACACGGAACTGGTGTTTTGAGGTCCATCCCATCCTTGCAGACAAGAAGGAGGAAAACGCATTACGAGACGTCGAAGAAATTCTCATTTTGGACTGACTGGCATTTGCTGTGAAACGAATGTGAGTAACCATGTCGCTTCCTAGACAAGGCAGCTTTCCGACGAAGGACTGTCTACGAATGAAAAAGGAGCTTTCAGAAATACCAGTGAAGGACTAGCACTGACTGCTAGCTTGCTAGCCAGCTAGCGCTAGCTTACTGACAGCTATCAGGCTTTCTACGCCTACCAGCAATTAGTAACAAGAAGCAACAGAAGCTTTTGCGTCAAAACATTATTGATATGTTTGGGCTCACTTTGAATGCAGCAGTATGTCGTCCTGTTGTTTGACGGCAGGCCTTTAACATCAACAAGATAAACTAACAGCAGCAATGACAACAGTTAGAAAACATTGGATCGCTGTGCTCCATGGTTTCAGATTTGGGTTCGTCGTTTCCCCTGATGGCAAGAAAAGATTTTGTCCCTGAGCATCGACTCTCGGCCAACCAACAAGTTATTGATTAGGGGTTCTCAAAAATAGACACTACTTACCATACACCCATGTCATATGGGATACAGTGATGTCTGATTGTGTTAAGAGGAGGCAGGGTTGATAGATGACATTTGTCTATAACCTGTAGCTGTGTCTCTAGCTCTTTCTCAGTATCCGTTCTTCTGTGCTCCATGACAGCTTTGATGTAATATTTACATCCAAAGTGCCAAAAGTACAATTTCAAAACATAAAATCAAGGAGGAAGAATTGGTGAAGAACTTTGAGCATGCATTGGATGGTGACTTGGCTGATGAAAACAGACAAGAAGCGCCAAGAATCACTGCAAGAACAGAAAAGAAAGGCAACACCCAAATTAGCACAATTAAGCCGTGCTATCCTCTTTAGGTCTTAAGATGTTTGTTTCCACTTAGTGATTTTATACTGCTGTGGTGCTTTGAGCCATAGTTCTAGTTTCATCCTCTATCTGTTGCTCTTTGGGTCCAAGTTATGGGTTGACATTCTAGTGATAAAATGTTTTTTTTTTTTTTTTGATATCATCATTGCTTCAAAAACATCTGGACTACACTTACTTTAGTTTTAGATAATAGTACAACAAAACTGCAATGTTTGTTCCCATTTTTTCTTGCAGTGGTAGGAATGTCCTTGTTGTTGTGGTGCACCACTGCTAAGTGAAAGCAGAGGAAGTATGTGATGAGAGTTTTGCATCTGGACGCTCATGTCTGCACATGTCTGTGCAGGAGAGCGGGTAACAGTGGGGAGGGTGGCACTAGTGATCACTTAGACAATCTTTTAGTGTGCTAATTTGTAGTTAATGGAGTTATCATGGAAGTTTCTCATTTAGCTGGTGGGCCCTTGAATTTCCTCATGGGCCACCAGGGATCCCTGGGCCCAAGTTTGAGAACATGTGGTTTACCAGCCAAACCAAAAAAAAAGTGGTTTACCAGCCAAACCGACTTTTGACCAGCCCAGAAGCATCTTATATAAGTTGGTATAATAAACAGTGTTTGAATAGTTATTTAAATATATAAGTCAATATCCAAGTTGCTATATGACATTTCCAGTGTACTCCAAATGCCTCT